>ML682042.1:57737-97895 GCA_007922195.1 Podocnemis expansa
CAGCCAGGCCCCGGATCCCCAGCGGGGGATGGGGCCGCTGCAACCGTAGGCTGCTGGCCAGGTCCTGAATCCCCGGCCGGGGATGGGGTCGCTGCAGCCACCGGCGGCCAGGCCAGGGATCCGGGACCCGGCCGGCAGCCCGCGGCTGCAGCGGCCCCGTTCCCCACTGGGGATCCAGGGCTGCGGCCACGGGCCCGGCCTCCAGCGGCTGCTTCCAGCCGCACCGGGCCGGGCCGGGCCGGGCCAGGCCAGGCTAGGCTGAGCCGCGCCGCACTGCGGTGCGGGCTAGCTGGCGGCGGCGGCGGCGCCGTGGCCTCCCCCTGGCCCTATCCTGGGCCAGGGGGTGTGGCCTTTTGGCTGGGTGGGGCCCGTGCCCTGGGTCTTTCCCCGCCCCAGCAACGCCCCTGGACGTCGTTCCCCCTTTCAATTCCCTGGATCCATCTGGTGTCGCCAAGTCTTTGGCCAGGGCCCCAGGAATCTCACGGCAGAGTACACCTCGCTCAGCAGGGTGTCCAGTAGCCGGCGTCCTTGACCTATCAATGGTGTGCCCCTTTAAGGCGAGGGCCGAAGCGGTCCCTGGGTAGGAGCCTCCACCACGCGTCTGCTCCCTCTGCTGGTCTGCCCCGACTGAGGGGAACTGCAGCCTTTTATGCCTGGGCAGCTGTTCGAGCATGCCCAGCAGGGCCTTAGGGGCAGGGCTACCCCTTTCCTCAGGGCATATAGGCCTACTTGAGTGCGGGGTGGGTCCACCCCATCACACCCGCCCCCCCTTTATGACGGGCCTTATGGGGGTAGTCACGCTATCTCCTTCTTCCCCCAACCTGGAAAAGAAGTCCGCATTAGCGTGTTTCTTACCTGGTCGGTGAGCCACTCTGAAGTTTTATGGCTGGAGGGCCAGGTACCACCACATCAGTCGTGGGTTTGTATCCTTCATGGATTGCAGCCATCTTAGGGGTGCGTGGTCAGTCACTAGTGTGAAGGTAGAACCCAGAAGGTAATATCGGAGTGTATCTGTGGCCCATCTTGCTACCAAGGCCTCCTTTGCAAGGGTTGAGTATCGTGTCTCACGAGGGAATAATTTCCTGCTTACATATAGTATGGGGTGCTCCGCTCCCTCGACTTCCTGCGAGAGTACTGCCCCCAGGCCCACTTCTGAGGCGTCCGTCTGTAATATAAAGTCCTTATTAAAATCTGGATGGACAAGCACCGGTCCTTGCATCAAGCTGCGTTTCAGTGCCTGGAATGCCTCTTCCGTTTGTTCAGTCTATTGGACTTTCTTGGGGGCGGAGTTCTTAGTTAGGTCTGACAGGGGGGCTACGATGTTTGTGAAGTCTGGCACGAAGTGGTGGTAGAAACTTGCCAGACCCAAGAATTGGGGCACCTGCCTTTTGGTCCTTGGTTGTGGCGTGTCCGACAGGGTCTGGATCTTACTGATTAATGGCCGTAGCGTACCCCCTCCCACTACGTACCTGAGGTAGGTCACTTCTCTCTGTCCCTAGTGGCACTTAGCAGGGTTAACCGTCAGGCGGGCTTCTCTGAGGGCCGTCAAGACGCGGTCGAGATGTTGTAGATGTTCTTTCCAGCTGCTACTATATATTACGATATCATCTATATATGCTGTGGCATAGGCCCCATGGGGCTGTAGCACTTTATTCATTAGTCTCTGGAAGGTAGCAGCTGCTCCATGTAATCTGAAGGGCATGGTGACAAACTGAAAAAGTCCGAATGGCGTAGAGAAGGCCGTCTTCAGGCGTGAAGTGGGTGTAAGGGGAATTTGCCAATATCCTGTAGTCAAGTCTAACATTGAAAGGTACTGCGCCACGCCCAGTCTTTCTAACAGCTCGTCCACCCGGGGTATTGGGTAAGCATAGAATCTGGACACCGCATTAACCTTCCAGAAGTCTATACAAAAACGTACGCTACCATCTGGCTTGGGTACTAGGACGATGGAGCTATGCCATTCACTCTTGGACTCCTCCACCACCCCCATCTCTAACATACTTTCTAATTCTCACTTAACCGTAGGCCACATTTTCCGTGGGAGCAGTTGGGGGTCGTCCCTGATCTTCTGTCCAACCGGAGTGGCAATATGATGGCTCGCCAGTGGGGTCCTCCCTGGGCATATGGACAAGACATCTGGGAACCGGTCTAGAAATTCCTGTAATTTTCCTTTTTGTTCGGAATTAAGTCCTTCTCCCACTGCTGGCGGAGTAGTGTCATGGGCTTCTTTGGCCGAGGGCCCGAGTTCAGGTTCTGGGGTAGGTGGGGCTACCCACATGGCCTCTCTTCCCATCCACTTCTTCAATAAATTAACATGGTAGATACGAACTTCCTTCCTACGTCCCGGTATTCAGATCTCATAATCCATGGGCCCATTCGCCGGGTCACTCCAAATGGGCCCTGCCATTTGGCTAGCAGTTTGGACTCGCTAGAGGGTAACAGGAGCAGTACCCCGTCCCCTGGTTGAAACACCCGGACCTTTGCACCTTGATCACAGTGTTGCGTCTGAATTCCTTGGGCTTGTTTTAGGTTTTCTTGGGTGAAGGCTCCCAGGGTCCGCAGTCGTTCCCGTAATTTGATTATATAATGTACGGTACCCTGGACCCAGGTCTCTTGCGTCTCCCAATCCTCTTTCAGGAGGTCCAGTATACCCCTAGGCCTTCGCCTGTAAAGTAATTCAAAAGGCGAGAATCCCGTGGAGGCTTGGGGGACTTCCTGTATGGTAAAGAGGAGGGCTGGCAGCACCGTGTCCCAATGCCGGGGGTCTTCCTGCACAAATTTGCAGAGCATGGACTTCAAGGTGCCGTTGAACCTCTCCACCAGCCCATCGGTTTGTGGATGGTACACGGTGGTTCTAATGGTCCTAATTCCCATCAGGAGACACATCTCGCCTATCGGCTTCGAGGAAACGTTCGTACCCTGGTCGGTTAGTATCTTTTGGTATCCCGACCCTAGAAAAAAACTTAACGATTCAGTAGCGATGTTTGATGAGGTCACCGTCCGTAGGGGTACGGCCTCTGGATACCTAGTAGCATAAGGTACCATGACTAGAATGAAGCGGTTTTTAGTCTGGCTTTGTTCTAGCGGCCCCACAAGGTCCATACCCATACGTTCAAACGGAACCCCCACTACTGGCATTGGAATAAGGGGTGCCCTTGGTACCCCTGCAGGCCCAGTCCGTTGGCACTCTGGGCAGGATGCACAAAAATCCCTCACTTCCCTATGGAGCCCCGGCCAATAAAACCATTGACCTACTCGTTGGAGGGTCTCTTCCCAAACCAAGTGCCCGGCCCAGGGGATATTGTGGGCTAAATGCAGGAGGTCCCGCCGGAGATGCCATGGTACCAGGAGCTGATAAATAATCTCCTGGGTCTGAGGCTCGTACGTCACTCGGTACAGCCGATCCTTCCAGATCTCAAAGCGGGGCCCCCTAGGCTGTGGGAGGCTGTTGGGTGGCTCCAAGCCCAACACCACTGGATACACCAGTTCTGGGACCACGCCCACCTGGAGGCTTGCCGTCCATTGACCCACCCCCAAGCGCACTTGGGCGGTTGGGTAGGGGCGGGTATCCCCATGTATGCACTGGAGTTGTATGGTCGGGCCTGACACCTCCAGGCCCAGTATCAGTCCCTCCCGGATAAGCGTTTGACTACACCCCGAATCTATGAGGGCAAGGTCTTGAGTCTGTTCAATCCGCACCGGGATAACGAGTTTCGGGGGGGGGGGTGTGCTTCCTGGCCCGGTGGCCCACTACACCCACCTGCGCATACTCACACTCCATACAAGGACACTCTCGGCGGTAATGAACCTCTTCTCTGCACTCCCAACACTGGTTCCGATCATTCCACTGCTGGTCACCTCCTGCGGGTGGGTCCAAATCGGTCTGGCAGTTTCCCATTGCTTCTGCCCGGGGTCTCTGGGGTCCTCCTGCCATTTTGGGGTGACTAGGGCTGAGGGGAATCAGAGGGGCCCGGGATGGTTCCGCTGTCCTTGTTCTGGGTGAGCCCAGCCCTCTTTTACTTTCCACTTTTCGGGCACCGGGCAATCCCCGAGGATGGGGCCCCGTCGTTTCTGCTGCCAAATAATCCTCCACCAGGGAGACAGCCAAGGTCTTTGGGCAGTGTCTCTGTACCCACTCCTTAGTTCCACCCGGGAGCTCTTGTGTGAATTGTTCTAAGGCCACCAGTCCCGTATCCCGATTGTCTTTTGGGCTCCAGCCAATGCCAGCAGTCCTCTTTGATCCTTTGGGCCACTGCCCTCGGACGGGTGTTGGATAGGTACCTGGTGCCCCGCAATCGCCATCGGTAGGTTTCAGAATCTACCCCGGTCTGGTCCAGAATTGCCTCCTTGACCTTGGTGTACACTAGGGCGTCCCGGAGGTCCAGGTCACAATAAGCCAACTGTGCCGGTTCAGTTAGATACGGTGCCAGCAAGGTGGCCCAATGTTCGGGAGTCCACTGTGCTGCAGTGGCAACCCGCTCGAAAGTGACTAGAAAGGCTTCTGGATCATCTCCCGGGCCCATCTTTGTCAGTCGCAGTGGCAGGCTAGCCTGGACCACCCCTGCCACCGGTGCCCCGACCACAGGGTCCCTGGTGGTAGGGGGTTTTAACGCAGCCCCCATTTGTTGGGCCAGTCTCTCCTGGTGACCTTGTTGTTGGGTGACCAACTCCCTCATGAACTGCTGCAATTGGTCTTGCTGCCAGGACGCTTGAGCCTGTTGTTGGGCAGCCATTGGTTGGAGTAATTGTGTATACTGTTGCTGCTGTTGCTGTTGGCTTTCCAACAGCCATTTCAGGACCTTATCCATGACCATCGCCGAGTTGAGGGAGGGGTTTCAAAGAACGAAATAAACACAACAAACTTAACGTCGAAGGAAAATCTCTTTTCTAAGACCCCTGTCCCAGGGTCTGATCAGTTGCCCGCATTCTCCACCACCTGTCGCGGGGTATGCTGCCCCCGCTTGCTCAAACGCAGGGAGGAAACTGGTTTGAGCCCCAAACACGGCCCCTTGATTCAGGGCAAGGCGGCCCACTGGCCAGAGTCAATGTTCAAAGGCCCTTCAGTTCAGGGCAATGCGGCCCACTGGCCAGAGTCAATGTTCAAAGGCCTGTTGGCACAGGGGAAATGTGCCCAGGTAGGGGGGTTCAGGCCCACCCACTCCACTGAACCCTAGCCCAGGGCCCTGGAGTTACCATAGGGCTTGGTCCAGTCAGCAGGGATCCAAGCTGCAATGTGCCAACTGAGACCACGACAATACCATGGCTTACCCCTCTGGGCATTGCCCTGGGCTGCTTCCTACCTGGGTCTTTGATGTCATCCCCCCTTTCAATTCCCTGGATCCATCCAGTGTCACCAAGTCTTTGGCCAGGGCCCCAGGATCCTCACGGCGGAGTATACCTCGTTCAGCGGCGTGTCCGGTAGCCAGCGTCCTCAGCCTATCAATGGTGTGCCCCTTTAAGGCAGGGGCCAAACCAGTTCCTGGGTAGGAGCCTCCACCATGCGTCTGCTCCCTCTACTGGTCTGCCCCTGACTGAGGGGAACTGCAGCCTTTTATGCCTGGGCAGCTGTTTGAGCATGCCCAGCAGGGCCTAAGGGGCGGGGCTACCCCTTTCCTCAGGGCATATAGGCCTGCTTGAGTGCGGGGCAGGTCCACCCCATCACAGGGCCCCATAGGCTGCAGCTGCTGATAATTTCCAAAGCCACATCTCTTTCCCCTGGACTGCTTTCCTCCTTCTGCTCTTTCAGTTCCTTTCATCCTGCCCTGTCTTGCTTATACAGGGTTTCTCTCCTCAGGCCTCTACGTTTGGGGAGTACCCCCACTCCACTTGTTCCTCCCCTCCTGGACCCAATACCTTCCTCAAAAACTCCTCCCCTCTGCACAGGCCTTAAAGCCTACACCTTCTCTAGCTTGTACCCTGTCTGTATGGAGCAGGAAAGTTCTACCAGGCACTTGGCTGGGTCTTAATTGGCCTCAGGTGCCCCTAATTGCTCTGTAGTAACCTAGCTAGTCAACAGGGGCATTCTGAGGCTTACGTATCTCTTCTGTGACTCTCCAACTGTCTGGGCCCTTGAAGAACTTCTATGTGCTGGCCCTGCTGCCCAAGAAGGGGGACCTCCACAACCTTCGGAACTGGCATTCTATTTTGCTCCTCAGCACGGACTATAAAATCATAGCCAAGGCCATCTCACTGCGGCTGAGGTCCATGCTGCAGGACGTGATCCATCCCAACCAAACCTACACTGTCCTGGGCCGGTCCATCTTCAGCAACCTATACCTGGTCCCGGATCTCTTGGAGCTTGGGTGTAGGGACGGTCTGTCATTCGTCCTCCTGGCCCTGAACCAGGAGAAAGAATTCTATAGGATGGACCATAGATATCTCTGGGGCACCCTGCAGGTGTTCGGCTTTGGGCCCCACTTTGTGGGGTTTCTCTGGCTGCTGTATGCCTCCGCGGAGTACCTGGCCAAGCTCAACTGCACCCTGACTGAGTTGGTCAGCTTTCGGTGAGGAGTACATGAAGGCTGCCTGCTGTCGGACCAGCTGTATGCTATGGCCATAGAGCCATTCCTCTGTTTCCTCCAGCGAAGGCTGATGCGGTTGGTGCTCCCTGAGCTGGAGCTGTGGCTGGTCCTTTCAGAGGGGGTCAGGGAGTCAGCAGGTGGGTCAGGGAAAGGGATTAGGGAGTTGAGGGGCAGGTGGCTCTGGGAAGGGTGCAGGGAGGTCAGGAAGCTGGAGTGTGAGGAAGGAAGGGACCCGAGGTTTGGGGACTTGAGGAGCCAGTGGGGAAGGGGCCTGGGTGTCAGGGTTGAGGAGCCAGCCTGGCAGGGATTCTGTGGAAGGGGCCTGGATGTCAGGGAGCCAACAGGGCAGGGAAGAGGCCGATGGTCAGGGAGTCAAGCGGGTTGGGGAGGGGGACAAGGGTCAGGAGCTGGCGGTTGAGCAGGTTGGATAGTCAACTGATTGGGGAAAAGAGCCAGTGGCTGGCTGGGTCGTGAAGTCAGCGGGTCAGGGAAGGGGGTAGGGAAGCTAGTGGGTTGGCAGGTTGGGCATTGGGGAAGGGTCCCAGGGTTGAGGAGTCAGCAATTTGGGGAAGGGTGCCAGGGAGCTGGCAGGCAGGCAGGTCAGCTGTCAAGGAAGGGACCCAGAGGGTCAGGGAGTCAGCAGATCAGAGAGCTGGCAGGCAGGCTGAACCGGGAAGTGGGCCAGCATTGGAAGCAGGTGAGACAGTAGGTTGGGGAAGGGGTCGGGCAGCCAGCAGCTGGGTGGTGAGTCAGCAGATCAGGGAACAGGGCCAGAGAACCAGTGGGCAGCCAGGTTGGTTGGGGAAGGGGTGGGGGTCAGGAAGTCAGTGGGTCGGGGAATGGGACTCGGGAGCCAGCAGGCAGGCTGTTGGGGTAAGGTCCCAGGGGGTTGGGGAGTCAGTGGGTTGGGGAATGGGGCTGGGGAGCCGGTGGGTGGGTGGTTCAGGGAAGGAGACAGGGGGTTTGGAGAGTCAGCAGGTCCAGGAAGGGGGCTGGGGAGCTGGCTGACAGGCAGGTTGGGGAAGGAGCCTGGGGTTGGGGAGTCATGGGATCTACATGGGTGATTATATATTTCAGAGGCCAAGAAGTAGCAAATTATATTTTTGCTGTTGCTTGGGAGTAAATGACTCATGAAATCATTTTATTTTTCTGGATTTCCCCCCCCCCCCTTTGTTGCTGTTTTGCTGATTCCAAGCTAATAATGATAATTTTGTTCTTAATGAAAACATCATCTCCTCAATTACAAATCCAAGGGCTCATGCATATTTCCCAGTCATTCTAGAGACTAAAATGTGAATTATTTAAAATGTGTCTTATTGCACAGTACTTATTTGCCCTATATGCACACTCTACAGACTCACCCACTATTTATAGGAAGCCACCATCAATTTCTTCCTAAAATGTCTAATAAAGTTGATCTTTAAAACTGCTTCCACTTTGGGCATGACCAAGTAAAACAGGTATGTCTCAGTAATTCAGATTTTGTCTTTTTATTGTTCTGGTCTTTTTTTTTTTTTTAAACCTGGGTTTGATTTATTAAACTGAGCAAGGTGCCCAGTGCCCAGCTGAGAGCAAATTATATTTTGGAGGCTACAATAAGATGATCATAGAACTGGAACGGACCATGGCTATGTCTACACTGGGGAGACCCTTAGAAGTTGACTTAACAAGGTCGATTTTAAGTGGACCTTTTTAAGTTCACTTCAGGGTATGCCTGCACTGGACATGGTGCAGACTTACCCAGGGCTGCCCTGCTGCCACTCAGGCTCCTGGAGCCCAATCCAGCTCCAGGGGCCACAGGAAAGCAGCTGGAAGCCGGATACAGTTCCCAGCCCTCTGCCACAGGCTGCAGGGCTGGGACCCAGCTCCTGCCACCTGCGGCAAGGGTCTGGGAGCCTGATCTGGCTCCCAGCCCCTTGGGGCAGAAAGAAGGGGCTCTGAGCTGGCTTCTGCCATCTCCGGAGAAGGGCTGGGAGACTGATCCCCCCCCCCCCAGCTCCTTGCCACAGGCTGCAGAGGCTAGGAGCCAGCCTGGAGTCCAATCTAGCCCCAAGCCTCTTGTCGCCATGGGAAGGCAGCTCAGAGCCTGTGACCCAGGCCTCCTGGGATAACCTTCTGAATGTGCCAAAATCAGGGCAAGCTGCAAAAACCTGGGGCAAGCTCCTAATTCACTGACGAGTGGTACTTAAACCAGTCTCCCAGTCCAGATCCAAACATGCTTCTGATTCCTCACTCTGGTCATCACCAAGCATAACAAAATAGAAACAGCCCCCTTCATGCACATCAGTTCCTATGGTCCCCTCTAGCCACTGGGTCTCTTTAAGAAATAGGTTCTTCTGACCCCAAAGTGTCAGCCATATCACCCAGAACAATATAGATTTGGATCTTACCCAAAATACCAAGCTGCCAGCCAATCCTTTAGTTACTACAACTACAGGTTTAATGTAAGAGGAAAACAAACAAAATATGAGAGACGTTAAAGGGTCAAAGTGAATCACATACATACAAATGATTTAGAGTCCATAGAAAGCAATTCCTTGAAGAATATGCAGTTTGCAGGCCAGTCCACTTTGGGTATGCCCCAAGCTCCTGGATGGGTCTTAGTCCTTTGTTCAGTCCCAGAATAGTTCCAGAAAAGAATGTTGGTTGCAGACAGACTGAAGACTAAAGACAAAACGGAGGTGGGCCCCTGCATTTTATCTCAGACTCCTTGCAGGACCAAAATGGAGTTGGGCCACATGGTCAGTCTGGGTAACTGGTCGAACAGGTTTCTTCCCAGGCCCACTGCAACTGGGAACCCCCAATGGGGGGCCATCAAGATGACAATAGTTTTGCAGACACATGGTTTGGGATTGCTTGGGGTCAAATAACTTGGAGTACAAATAAAACAAATACATTACTAATATCTCTTACAAATATGCTACCTACTTCTAAACCATATAATCATTCCTAGCAGATTACAACTTTTCTATTGATAGCAAACATGGTACACCACATACGGGCTATTGCAAATATGAAATATTAAGATGAAAAGCAGTCATAACTATAAGCAGTCCCCTTGTCCCAGACAGCTTCACAGAGCCTACTCATTTTCACAGGATTTTAGCCACTTGTTTGCAGCAGCAAGTGGTTCAGGGCCAGATCAGAGAAGGAGCCAGATCAGGCTCCGCACCTCTTGCCGCAGGGGGCGGGAGCCATCTGTT
This sequence comes from Podocnemis expansa, assembly GCA_007922195.1. Lineage (NCBI taxonomy): Eukaryota > Metazoa > Chordata > Testudines > Podocnemididae > Podocnemis > Podocnemis expansa. Next base: position 67,462 of record ML682042.1, read on the forward strand.
AGTCTTGGCAGCCTGCAGCAAGGGGCTGGGGGCCAGATCAGACTCCCAAACCCTCTCCGCAGGCAGCTGGATCTGGCTCCTGGCCCTGACGCCTGCTGCAAAGGGCTGGAATCTGGATCCGGCTCCCAACTGCCTGCCAGTAGGGGCTGGGATCGGACTGGATCCTCAAAGTCTGATCAGGACTGAGGGCAGGGCATGGGGTGAGGCCCAGGTCTTCCTTCCCTATAAAGTCAACTTAAAAGCTTAAGTCAATTTACAGTGCAGGAGTTATTGAGTTGACTTAAGCGAATGCTTAAGTTGACTTAATAAATTCTAAATATAGCCCTGTCTTTCCTTAAGTTGACTTAAGCCTGCTTATTTCAGCTTCAGCCCCTAGTGTAGACATAACCCCTGAGAGGTCACTGAGTCAAGGCCTCTGGATTCTCACCAGGACCAAGTACCACAGGGAGGGGGGGCATAAGAGGCAGCATGTGAGGTTGTGACCTGGGCGAAGGGAGCAACGTGTGAGGCCCGATTGAGGTCAGAGAGGTGCAGGGGGCAGCATATGAGGCCAGAATCAGGGTGGGGGGGCAGTGTGTGAAGCAGATCTATAACGACAGCAGGGTGAGCAGGGCTTTGCTCCAAGCATGCCAGAGCAGCTCCACTGACCCACTCCATTAAAGTGCAGCCTCTGCACTGCTCACCCTGGGTGATGGCTTTCATAAGGAATGTGATAAACTGTAGTTATGGCTCTGGTATAGGGTTACCAGATGCCAGGCAAAAAGAGACATGTCCCTTTTACTTTCATGTCCTCTGTCTGGCAGGCATTTTAAAAATACATAATTTTCTCTGGCTTTTTACTTACAGGGGTTAAAGTATGCTGGAATGCCCTGGAACACCCTATTCTTAGGGGGGAGCATTCCAGGGCCCCCTAAAAACAGAAGAACATTACATTAATACTACATTTTCTCCATGTGTCGTTCAATGTCCTCCTTTTTGCACTTCCATGTCCTCCTTTCCATGCTTTGGTATCTGGTAACCCTACTTTGGTATGAAGCCAGAATCTGGGCTTGAGGGCAGGGAAGGCAGTGTGTAAAGCTGGGATCAAGGTCAGGGAAGTGCAGAGGAGTTGAGGGGGCAGCATGTGAAGCCACAGTCCAGGCTCCATTTTTATAGAGCAATAACTATATTTCTATGGAGTCATAACCAATGCATATGAAGGAATGCTTGCAAATGCCTACCTGGGCTGGGGTCTGCATGTGCATAAAGGGGGCCTGGACAATATGGGAAGATGGCCCAAAGATTAGGAGGGTTCCGGGCCACATTAAATTATACTTTAACCACTCTGGGAGGAGGGGAGGGATCAAGTCCAGCCCTATGATTTGATTTAAAGGAAGTCACTAAACAGATTTAAAGTAGGATATCTGTGCTGCATCTGTGACAAAGCTGGTCTTGTGCGCTCGCTGGAAGTGGTGTTTGCTGCCGCTCCCCTCGCCGCCCTCGGTCATGCCGGCAATGGAGAAGCAGCTCCACCTGCTCCGACCGTGCAGGTCTCTGATCTGCAGGGTACATGGGTAGGAATAACAGATGTCGGGCAAAAGGAGAACATGTCTTCCTTTTTATTTCCAGGTCCTCCATCCGGCAGGCATTTTAAAAATACATGATTTTGTCTGCCTTTTGACTTAACAGGGGTAAAAGTATACTGAAACACCCCAGAACACCATATTTGTAGGTGAAAGAATTCCAGGGCCCCCTCAAAACAGAAGAATCTTACATTAATACTATATTTTATCCCTGTGTCCTCCAATGTCCTTCTTTTCGAACTTCCTTGTCCTCCTTTCCATGCTTTGGTATCTGGTAACCCTAGGCAGGGCCAGCCCCAGACCCGCCACAAGTAAGAACCGGGAGAAGCGGCCCAAAGGCGCGTGACTCTCCCTCTGCCCATCCTGCGAGCAGCAAGCCCCGCTCACAGGCCGCACGGAAAGAGAGGGGAGTGTCGCATTACCTCCGCAGCCTGAAGTTGGGCGCTGAACCTTGTTGCAAATGCGCATGCTCTGGCTGCCACGGCTTCCGCCTTCGCGCTGCGTCATAGGTGACGGAGAAGGGTTTTGGGGCTGGCTGTGCTCGGGTCTCAAGCTGCGGTGCGGAGGGGGCGGGGCGGGAGCTTCCCGTGCACGGCAGCGGAGAGGGGCTCAAAGTTGTCAGGATGGCGGCTGCGGCCTCTTGCTCGGCCGCGGGGAGCAACGGCGGTGGCGGTTCCGGTGCCGGCGGGATGGAGGTGGACGCGGCAGGTACCGGCCCGATCTGCGGGAATACCAGTCTTGCTGGAGGGGGCCAGGGAGACTCCACTTCTTGCCTTTGGGTCGTCCCCTTTGTCGTGCATGCCCTGCCCCCCGCAGAGACCTGCCTCGAGAACTTCTCCTCTTTCTTCAGTCTTTCCCCACAGATCAGCCCCCTCTCCCCCCCCCCCCGGGGGCAGGGACCCCAGGATCTTCCCGGCCAATGGGTCTCCTGTCACTGCTGCACACTCCCCCCATTGCCCACCCTGTTGACCGTCTCTCTTCTGCAGTGCTACCCACAGTCATGGCATCAGGTGTGACAGGAAGCGTCTCTGTGGCCCTGCATCCCCTGGTGATCCTCAACATCTCTGACCACTGGATCCGCATGCGCTCGCAGGAGGGCCGGCCTGTGCAAGGTACCATCCCTGGGGCCCTAACTCAGAGTTAACTCCTTACTACTTTAGTTGTCACAGTCACTGCTTGCCCAGCATCTGGGGAGTATCCTATGTTGTTCAACAGATGTTGTCCAGGTTCCCTTTGCACACACTCTTGGGAGCTTTGGGGTCAGTTCACAGCAGCTGGCTGGGGCTCAGGGACTTCTGATGTTTAATGCGGAGTGCTAGTGCTGTGCTGAGGATTGGCACTAGTTATCCCCACCCAGAGCCCTTTGTGGCCCCCACACCCACTGAGCCAGGGTGGGAGGATCCATCATGTAAATCAGTAGTTCACCACCGCTGTGTTGGGGCACAGTACTGTGCTCCCACATAGCAGTAAGTGTGTCAGAGAGTGCTGGGGAAATGGCTTGATTTGGCTTGGAGGGAGTGGGCTAATGTGTCCTGTAGAATCGCCATATGCTGCCAAGTGTGTCGTGACCCACAAAGAGTTTGAGAACCGCTGATGTAAATCAATGGCTCTTGGCTCTTCTCTTGTATCTGCAGCTTCTCTGCTATGGAGACCCAGAGGTCAGATGTGCTCCACATAGTGTTTGCAGGACAGGCCTTACCATGGTGGGGGATGGGGGTTGTGTCTGTCTTGTTGAGGGCCATGCCAGGGTCACAGCTGGGCTTTGTGTTCTGAGGTCAGGGCCCATGATTCTTGCCCCAAGAGCTTCCTTGCCTGCCCCACATATCCCTCTGAGGTCCATGTAACACTCTTCTGTGTCCGGTAGTAATCGGGGCTCTGATTGGGCGACAGGAGGGTCGGAACATTGAGGTGATGAACTCCTTCGAGCTGCTATCACACACGGTGGAAGAGAACATTATCATCGACAAGGAATATTACTACACCAAGGAGGAACAGTGTGAGTGTGAGAGAGGAATGGGGAACATCACGTTGAGCGGCTCTTGCTCTCTGAGGCAATCACAGTGTGGGAATTACAGAGATAACAGTGTAGATGGCAAGGCATTTGGCCTTGTATCACACACCATGGTGATTTAAAAATGAAGCACTACAGTAGTAACATAGCATGGGAGATAGATTAGGAGCTGGCTGACAGATCTCTAAAAGTGCTTGTCCATGGGGAACTGTCATTGATGGGTCTATGTCTGAAGGACTTTGCAGGGGCTGGAACTCAGTACTTTTTAACAGTTTCGTCAATGAGCTAGGAGTAAATGTAAAATCACTGCAGGCAAGACTCAGGTAACGCAAAACTTGGTGAGTTTGTAACTAATGAGGGCAAAGCTGTCATACAGACAACTCTATAGGTGCCCCTAGTGTAATGCTTTTGCAAACAGCCAGTGTGATCCTGGGCTATATAAACAAGGGAAGAGCAGAAAGAGGTGTTAACTTTTGCACACACCCTGGGTGAGGCCAGTATTGGGTCCTGTGTCTGGTTTTGGTGCCCATGTTTTAAAAAGAGGTGGAAAAGAGCTACACCAATGCTTCAAGGGCTGGAGAAATATTTTCCAGTGAGACATGTACCCTAACCAGATGGAGCTCTTTGTCAGCAAGCAGCTTGAGAGCGGATTTGATGACTACAGAAGTGCCTTTTGGGGAGGAAATGGCATGTGCCAAGTGGCTCTCCCAGTATCGAACAGAATAAGAACCAGTGGAGACTTAAAACAGACCAAGCTGAAGTAGAAAGAGGGTGCAGTTTCCCTGCAGGGATGGTGATTAACTGCCTCAACACTCCCAGTGGGGGATTCTTAGGTTTGTGTTGGCTTCCAGCCAAACACAACTCAGGAGGAACTGAGTTAGATTCCCTAGCCTCTGCTATACAGGAGGTCAGACTCAGTGATCCGATGGCCTCATCTGTCTCTGAATTCCTGAGTCAGGGGATCTGTGCTGCCCTGCCAACCCATTAACAGGTTTTCTCTGTCCACGCCACCCAGTCAAACAGGTCTTCAAGGATCTGGAGTTCCTGGGCTGGTACACAACGGGTGGCCCCCCTGACCAGGCTGACATCCACGTCCATAAACAGGTCAGACCACCACTACCCTCCAGACAGAACTCATGAGTCCTATCTTCCCATCCTCTCCTCCAACCACTAGACAATAGTAGGAGTTTCCATTCAGACATCCCAGAGTAACTGACCCAGTGTGGGAAGGGAGGACCTGCTTCTATTGGGGGTCTTTGATGCAGCACCCTGGGGTTCTGGCCACCCTTGGGTAGTGGATCGGGGGGGGGGGCATGATTCCCCTGTGTGTGAAGGGTGGGGACAGATCTGCCACTTACATATACTGTGGTGACAGTCTCCTTTCCCCCAATGCAGGTGTGTGAGATCATTGAGAGTCCCTTGTTCCTAAAGTTGAATCCCATGACCAAGCACACAGATGTGAGTATCATGCCCTCATTTACCAGCCTAATCCAGAGGGGGCTGCCTGGAGGTCTGGCCAGAAGGGGATGGGAAACTAGCCTCCTACCTGCCCCAGACAGTGATGTCTGGCCAGGTATCCTGTCCAGGCCCCTGCATGAGGAAGTCCAGCCTACCTGCCCCTGCAGCTTTGGCTATAAGTTCCTCTTCACTTCTTGTCTCAAACCATTGTTTAATAACCTCCCACATCTAAGCTCAGAGGGACCATGTCTCAGCGCTGGGCAAAGGGGGCCCAAATCAACAGCCCCCACATCCCACCCCACAGAGGCTGCATCTCAGTGTTTGTGTGATGGGAGGTGTCTGTGTGCCACACATAAGGGTCTTTCTCGCTGTTTGTCCATAGCTGCCGGTCAGTGTCTTTGAGTCAGTGATTGACATCATCAATGGAGAGGTATGTACTCCCCCACCTCCAGCTGTTCAGCCCTAGCCCCTCAACTTCCCACCTGGAGCAAAGGGGCTGGTTCCAACCCCAGCAGTGATGACACCCCCTTTCCCTTTCCTAGGCCACCATGCTGTTTGCAGAGCTGACCTACACACTGGCCACAGAGGAGGCAGAGCGCATTGGGGTTGACCATGTGGCCCGAATGACAGCAACTGGCAGCGGGGAAAACTCCACAGGTGAGCCTGTGTGTAGTTGGAGTCATTCATGTGCATGTGTTGGGGGCATTATGCTAGATAGTGAAAGCAGGAGGGGAGTGCTCCAGGCTGTGTGCATGAGGGATGGTGGGTGGCCTGAGTGTGCAGGGGGGATTGGGAGGGAGCTTCCTGACTCTGCCATATCTTTTTTCCAGTGGCTGAACACTTGATTGCCCAGCACAGTGCCATCAAGATGCTGCACAGTCGCGTCAAGCTCATCCTGGAATACGTCAAGGCCTCGGAGTCAGGTGAGGGCCTGGACTGTTTGCCTTGACCCCTGCCCCAGACGCTCACTTAGTCAGGGCCCTGTCTTAGCTCTGACACCAGCCTGGTGTGTCAGGGCTCCAGACTATGCATCTACTTTAGCTCCAATACCAGGCTTGTGCATCGGGGTCCAAGCCCTGCATCTATCTCTCTTAGCTCTGACACCAGCGTGGTGTGTCAGATTTCCACTCCCACAGCCCAGGTTTGCCAGGGTTTGGTCTATGAACCCCTGCCTTCTGTAAGGTCTGGGCTCTGATCCTCCCCTGGCGCTGCCCCTGTAAATTGCTCTTGCCTCTTCAGGTGAGGTGCCTTTCAACCATGAGATCCTGCGCGAAGCCTACGCTCTCTGCCACTGTCTGCCTGTCCTCAGCACTGACAAGTTCAAGACTGATTTCTATGATGTGAGTGGTGGGCAGCCTGGGGACAGGGTGTGTTAGGGCTGGGGGCACTGGGAAGCTTCTCTACAGAGCTGCAGTTGGTGAAGGATGGGCCAGAGCTAACACCTCTGCCTTCCCTCCCCCTAGCAATGCAACGATGTTGGGCTCATGGCTTACCTCGGCACCATCACCAAGACCTGCAACACCATGAACCAGTTTGTCAACAAGTTCAACATCCTGTACGACCGCCAGGGCATTGGGCGCCGAATGCGTGGGCTCTTTTTCTGAGCTCCCCAGACAGGTGTGGGCACGGACTGACTGGGGCATAGCCCCCTCCCCTGGTGCTTCCTGCCCTGGTGTGCTGACTTCACTTCCAATAAACCACTGCTGGAGAGGTGCTCGCTCCTACTCTGTGCTCCTTGGGCTGGGGACTTTGGGGTGTGGGGAAGGTGCCCTACACCCGTGCTCTGAGCCCAGCCAGAGAACAGCTGCTGCTCCCCCTAGCCCACTGGCTGGGCGTCTCTGTTCTCACCCTCGACCTGGCTGCTTGCTCCTAAGTGAAAACAACTATTGCACCAGAAACCAAATGTAACTCAGGCCCCAGGAGGTGCTGTGACCCTTACTTGCCTGCTGCACTAGGCCTGACCCTTTCTCCCTCCCACTTCAAGCTTGGGCTGGGTCTTCTGCTGGGACAGTGATGCCAGGGCAAGGAGAAGAGGCCTGCAGTTTGTTCTCAACCTTCCCTGCTGTCTACCCCTGTGTCTGTCCCATCTTCTGGCTCTTTATGTGAGGGCCAGTCTGGACTAGGGTCACCTGATCCCACCCTTCCCAGAGCAACCATTGCCTGGGTTGAGCCTTCCTGTGGCAGCCAAATTGGCACACTGAGCCTGCCTGCAAAGATTTCCCCACCTTTCTCTCCTGGCTGCCTCAGGCATGTGGGTTGCACCAAGGTGAGCATTTTGGAGAAGTCAGGGAGGTAAACTGTGCAGGCCCAGTTCCTCACTGAAGACTCAGCCTGACCCAGACCTTAGGTTCTTCTAGCTGAAACTTCTGCTAAAGGGGAAAGGGGGAGAAGGGCTGGGAGTCAGGACTCCTAAGTTCTTTCCCTGTCTTGGGGGGGAGTGGGTACTGTATGCTGTAATGGTCTTGTTGTGTTGTTCACATGCTATCAGTGAGATGAGGTGACTGGGGAGAGAGCCAAGCTTTGAGCTTACAGAGCTCTTCACATCTGGGCAGTGTTCTCACAGTGTCCAGCCACATTTAGCTGGGCTGCCAAGGAACTGGCCCAAAGTGAGCTGCTATTAAGACTAGGTCTTGGAACAAAATAAATTAAACAGTAAAAAGATACCAGGAGCAGATGGTGGCACCCAAGCATGTTGCAGGAATTCAGATATGAAAACTGCAGACTTGGGGTATGTAACTAATTTATACCAACCTTTGCATGTTTGCTTGCTCATCTGATGCTAGTTTTTAGCATAATTGCACAACCAGCGTGTGACAGGATGCATCTGTTGACAAACCCCTGTAATGTGATCTTTGTAATTTTCTTACTCACCTTTCCAGTGTAATTTTGTGGTTTAATGCAAAGTATGTCATTTAAGGGTTTTTTTGATTGCTCATGACATATTTTACACCAATGCTTTCCAGCCTGCGGACCAGGGATTCCCAAGGGTCTGCGTAGTTATTGCAAGGGGTCCATGAATACATCTGGCCGCTGCCAGCCAGTGATCCATGAGGAGAGGTCTAAACCAGGGGTGTCAAACTTATGGCCCATGGGGCCGGATCCAGCCCACCAAGGGTGCTGATCTGGGCTGTGGAGCTGCCTGGCCAGTGCCTGGAAGCTGTCTGCAGCAGCAAACTGCAAAGACAGGCTCCCAGAACAGCAGGGCTAGGCATGCTTTTGACTCACTCGTGTGACCCAAGTGACAGCACAGGGGAACAAAGGAAGCTGTCCAGCCAGTCCCAGCTCAGCTCTGCTGTGGTCTGCCAACCAATCAGAGTCTCAGTCGCAGCAGGCTAGGTCAGCTCTGGAAAGCCACTGCACTGCCTACTATCTTAACTGTTCACTGTCAGTCAGTCAGCATGCTAATTTGATTAACAGCACATTGCACAAATCACAAAAAAGGAAATCAAAGCCAGAAAGGGATGAACTGATTACATGCAGGAGGCCAGGTGTGAGCTGATCCAAGAGTGAAGGTTCGCACACCAGGGTGATGTAAGTCAGGACCCAGGAGTGAAGAATTTGAGAGGAGAGGGGGTCAGGTAGCAACAAGCCAGTCAGACACCAGCTGGGACTGAGCCAATGAAAGGCCAGCATTCTGAGTGCTTGACAGTGAGTGGGCTGGAACTAGGAAACGCAGGAGCCCAGCCTGACTCCCTGTGACTGAGACTTTCTTTTTTTTTATTATTTTTCTATTTTTTTTTTTTTGGCCTGTCACCAGGAGGTAAGGGAAGGAGAGGGGGTGGATGGGTCAGGGAGCCACCGTGGCAAAGGGGATCCCACAGAGCAGGGAAAAGAGAAGGGGTAGGAGAACCTACAGGGTTGGTAGGCGGAAAGGGAAGCCTATGCCACTGTGAACATGGAAGGGGAAAGGGTTGGAGTGCCCATGTGGCCACATGGCCCATGGGAGGTATCCAGCCTCCCAGTGTAGTCCCCCATATTGAATGAGTTTGACACATCTGCTCTAAATGAATTGTATTTGCCTGCTGTGAGCAGCCACACCCTGGATACATTCCCACCCCTTGGGAGCAGGTGGGGGCCAGGTCCTCCACTGCCCTGCTGCAGTACTGCTGCTTGTAGTCAGTCCCTGATTACAGCTATTATCACTAGGGGGTCCCTGACATTTTTTGACGTTAAAAAGGGGTCTTCATACTTGAAAATGTTCGGAACCACTTCTTTACACTATTATGTTTCCTGTAGCATCATATATGGGCAGCAAGACTAGTTCCCAGAGTCGCATCTGGAAAGTGCGGTGTATGTTGGGGTTCTGGCCCATGAGTGGCTAGTCAGAGAGCTCTTCTACTGGGTGATGGACTGATTACATCCAGGAGGCTGGTTGTGAGCTGACCTAGGAGTGGAGGCTCACACACCAGGGTGGGGTGAATCAGGGCCCAGGTGTGAAGAACTAGGGTGGCACAGCAGTCTGTTAATTTATCAAAGACTCCTTGACCCATCGATTAATTACTTGTGCTCATTTTCACTTGTCCATTAATTTTTGAAAGCCATTGATATGCACCAGCTTTCACTCAGCCACTGGGACCCCTTCTGGGCTGTAGAGGGGGGCTGGGCACAAGGAACGGGGGAAAAGACAAAGGGTTACAGCCCCAGGCACCAGATAGCCACTGCTGGGCTGATGTAGTCCCAAAAACATGCTGGCAGATTTTGTTCACATCCCTGTTTCTGTCAGAACAACTGCAATAACAAAATCTGCCAGCACATGCCTTTCAGCAGTACGGGACGGTGTCCTGTACCAAGGCAGGATTAGAAGGGCCCCAGCCCAGGCAAGCCAGTTTTGGAGTGACAAGCAGCACCCCCACCCTCCCACTACATGGGCTAGAATGTTGGTGGGGTGGGGTGGCCATGGACCCTAGCACTGGAGGGGGGACACTACTGGTAGGGGGCCCAGCAGGAGCATTGCTCCTAAAATGGGATTTGGGGCACAGGTCCTGCACCTTGCACCTGGTCCCTCCCCCAGCACCCAGGGCCTGCGTCCCCTGCAGAGGCCTGGCTTTGCTCCCCGGCTGCTCCCCATGTCCCAGCTTCCGTCCCCTCAGTGGCCCCTCCTGAAGCCCCGTGCCATGGCCTAGGCCCCAGCCTACCCTGCCTGTGGCCTCCCATGGTGTGGGAGATCCATCCCCAAGGACCCTGCAGGCCACATCATGGCTGCCTCCTGGAGTCCCATGGCCTGGGTCTACCCCAGCTCAGCTCTCCCAGTGTCCTTCCTTCACCCAGCCCCCTCCTTTCAGCCCCACTCCTGAGGAGGTGCCATCTCCAGCGATGTAGCCTGGTCCACAGGAGAAGGCACGATTTAAATTTCCCTCCTCTTCTACCTTCGCTGTGTGCTGGGGGGGCAGCAGGTCCAGTCAGTGCTCCAGGCACTTGGCCTGTGACCAAAGTCCCTTGTCCCTCTACTGCCAAGCAACATTCCTGCCTGCCCTGCCTCTGCCTTGCTGCCCACCCGAGGGAGTGGAGAGTGGACCAGTGTCTGAGGCTTTATGGGGGACAGGGCTCTGGCTGGAGAGGGCCTGTTCAGCAGAGTTTGGGCTATTTCACCCCCAGTCTTGCCCTCTTCCCCCCGTGTCAGCACTGAACAGGCTGTGGCCTCCGACCCTGGAGATGGTCAGTTCAGAGGTGGGGGGGGGGTCATGGAGGAAGTGGCCCAAACTCCACTGAAAAGGCCCTTGCCAGGGCCTGCCTTTGCCCTCAGAAAGCCTCAGCCAGATGCTGACCTACTTTCCTCCCCTTGGAGCAGGGCAGCTGGCCAGGAGCAGGGCAGGCAGGAATGCTGTGTACTCTTCAACAGAGGGAAAGGTGGGTCTCTGGCCCTGGACCCCTTCCCAGCACTGTTCCCCTTCCAGCACGATCCTGCCAATAGTGTGGCCAACTCATTATAAGAAAACATAACCGATAACTACCTAGTAGCTCGGCACTGGAGGCCTACACGGCACCATACCATCGGTAGCCGCCGCCGCACAAACTTGGTGCTGACTCTGGCGCTTCGGTGCCAACTCAGCACCTTGGCACCGCTCGAGGTCGCCCCTGGCACAGTCTGGTACTGCCGGTGTCAAGGCTTTTTCCCCACTCTGGCACTCTGAGTGCAGAAGGTGGGGGCTTGCAACAGGCCTTAAAAGCCACTGGCCTTAAAGCCTGCTCTTAAAAGTCTCCAAGGTCTCCAATTCCTGGCCTTGGAGTGGTATTGCTGCCACCACCCAAATGCAAAAAAACCTCTTGAGACCCAGGAAGGCACACTTGGGAATTCCTCCCTGTGAGGTACTTGCAATCCTGTTTATTCCTCTCTCAGGAAAGTGACTGGATCCCAGCTGCAGTATGAGCTGGAACTGGAACAGGGTTCCCTCTAGTAGCTGCCTGTGCAGTCTAAGGCACGGGCACACAAACCTCTTGCCCTTCCAGGACACAGAACCAGCACTTACTTAAAAGGTAAATTCTTTAATCAAAAAGAACAGATAATAAACATAGAGAGTTGCTTCTCTGGGAATTAACTTAGGTAGTTACAGAGTAGTGGGAGGGGGTACATGTGCTCAGCAGAGAGAAATCCAAAAACAAACCCAAAACAAAGAAAATACCCTGACCGCGTCTAAATAAACATTCCCTGTTCTACCCACACCTGGTCGGTAACAAACTTAACTTATCTTTGGTAAGGATGTTTCTGGATTCTTCCCCAGGTCCCTCTGGCCTCCTCCTGATCCTTCCAGGAGCTGTTACATCCAAACAGGAACAGGGCAGGTTGCTGTTCCAATTCAAAAAGCTGTGCTTTGTTCCTATTGGCTGTCTTGGGACTCACGACCACAGTGTTAACCCCTTCCTCCCCAAAGATTACTACAGCCGGTACCCGGATCACCCCAGCAGCACAGCTCGGTTCTGCCGGTACTCGGATCACCCCAGCGCCATTCGCCAGTATCTCTGGCGCCGTTGGCCCAGTACAGCTCGGCGTCGCCAGTGCCGACTTCACCCTGGCACTGACCGCAGTCACCCTCAGCACTGCAGACTTGGTAAAGCACAGTACTGCGGGAGCCCTCCCAGCCAGGCAGCGCCCCTTCCCTAAGGCAAGGACTTGCCAAGGGGCCGCTTGGAGTTGCTCCTCGTGCCGTCAACCCCTGAAGTGGTGGAGACCGCTCAAGCGCTCTTCCTACTTCCCACACCACCTGCCCTAATCCCAGCCAGAAGGGGCAAACAGGCCTTTACATCCAAGGTCTAGGTCCATTGTGGGCGTTGCTCTCCCTCACCACACAGCCCTCTGTTGTCTACTCCATTGGGCCCTGATCCCCATGGCAACATATCACTTTGCTGTCGCCGGTACTGCCCCTGGAGTCTCGATCTCCTTCTCCCACTTCCAGCCCGGAGGAAGGGCCTTCGAGGGGGCTCCAAGTGACCTCAGCGCCACACCTCAGCACTGTTGCCATTCCGTTTCCGCCCACAGGAATGGTCCCCCCGGAAGACTTCCTCCCCATCACAGCAAGCTCCTGGTACTGCCCTGTCCCCGGCACCAGGTTCCTATACGGGGAATCTGTCAGTGCACTTTGACTTGTTGCGCTGCACTACAGCCCATCTAGGACCAGCCTTTGCCTTGGCAGAACCCCTGACAGTCCCACTCCGTCCGAGTGTCTGGGACCTTACGTCTTCCTGGCGGCAGAGCCCAAGCTCTACTGCCCCGGTTTTGGACATGGCAAGCATTAAATACCGGGTCCCCGAATCAGACTTCCCTTACCTCACTGATCACCTGGTCCCCCCAAGGAACGTGGTGCAAATGGCGCTAGGCCCGGGGGAGCACCCTAGTGACCCCCTCCCATCTTCCAGAGAAGCCAAGGAACTGGACCCCTTGGGCCGTAAGGTCTGCTCTTCCTCGGTCTTCCAGCTACGAGTGGCAAACAACCAACCCATAATCAGCAGATACTTGCTGGATGCGTGGGAGTCAGTTGCGAAATTCCAACGTTTGCTCCCACTAGAGGCCACAGAGGAGTATGATGCCTTTTTAGAGGAAGGTAACATAATCTCCCAGGACCTCCTCCTCTTGGCCCGTGATGTGGTGGATACAGCCACCTGCACTATGGCCTCAGCGGTAACTATCTGCTGAATGGCCTGGCTCAGGGAGGGCTAGAGTGCCCCCTAATGCACAGCAGGTGGTCCTTGACCTGCCTTTCGGAGGGGATGCCCTGTTCCCTCCAGAAACCCTATCTGTGGTGGGCACTGCTCGGGACCCCGGGAGAGAGGCCAAATATTTCAGCCTCCTCCTTCCCGGACCCGTCCCTCCCACATAGACCTTTTGGGGCGATGCCCCCTCTCCCCCCAATTCCCACTCATCTACATCAGCGCGGGAATACAGGCAAGCTTTTTCCTTCCACTGCTATCATCCCGTTGCTAGGGTGCTGAGACTTCTTCCCCTCTCTAACCTGTAAGGAAGGTGCCCGCCCCAATTGGCAGCCACCCTATTCTTGAGACATCCGGGATGCAATAGATTTCAGTGCATTGTTGCAGTGGACAGTTGACGCCCTCTCTCTCCCTTTGGGGGGGAACGGGTTTGATTGGCATCAGCTTTCCTCTTATGCTACTGCGACCACGGGCGCACTAATTCTGGCTGTGTACCCTCCCCGATCTTGGGCAGACACGGGCCATGCCAGCCAAACCCCTTTGCACCGTCGGTACATTTGTACCGAGGTCCACTCCTAGACATCCTCTGCAGCTGCTACTTCGGGCACCCAGGGTGGATCCACCCTCCCTCCTTTTTTCCCAGGTACCCCTCAACTGACAACCCCTGTGCTGGTTCGCGACAGGATGGGTCTTGCCATGGACAAGAAGCGTGTCATGTAGTAGCCCCAGCTACAGCTGCAGAGGCTCTGACGTGCAGACAGGGCATTCATCGGGACGCAGAATTGCTCGTGTTACCCAAATGCCCTACATCAGGTAGGCCCTATTCTCATTCCTGGGTCGGGGCGGCACCCTCCCCTCACTAGCATACAGTCAGCATGCTGAGTAGACCAGCTCTACTGGGGCTCGATGAGAACCTCCACTACCCTACCCATCAAACAGGATGTGTTTGCATCATCATGGCGGACCTTAGCCTCCAGGGAAGGCCAAGGCAGAGTGGTCCAACCCCTGCCACCCTATAGCTCCCTTCTTCACAGAAGCTGAGGCCCTGTAACAGCCCCTTCCCTTGCGGGCAACCTCAGTTGTTATCAGGACACCTTATCCTGGCAGTCCTTGTCCTAGGCCCACCCTACCAGAAGCAGTGGCCAGCCCTCCTCATATCTTCTCCTTCCTCATCCCCCTTTACTCGCAAAGCAGAGACCTAGTGTACCTGACTTGGAACCTTCCAGATCAGGGAACTTATAGGGATGGCACCAATGTCTCTTTTCCCATGGCAAGGGAGCAACAGTGGGATACCTTATGGTGGACCTTCCACATCAGTCTCTGCTTTCGCGGCATCAGTCCCCCGTTATAGCCAGACGAAAGGCCGCACTCCAGGCATGGAAGCTCCTCCACTGAGTTGCTGGTAACTGCCTTCCCTAGCCTCCCTGCCTTTCGGACACAAGTATCCTGGCAGAGGGCACTGCTCCTTGGCTGCGCGTCGACCTGCTATACCTGCTGGGGATCTGCAGTCCAAACCATGGGCTCACCTCCATGTTATGTTGGTGACGACCTTACAAGGACGGTTGTTTTCCTTACCTCCTTGAGGGACCAGATTATATATGTGTGCTTATATCTATCTATCTACCTGTCTATCTATCTATATGTATTAGAGAGAGTGAAACAGGTAAGAATTCCTGTTTTCCAAAATACTCAGAAATTCAGAGGATTGTATCCCCATCTGGTCCCCTGGTTGGACATCACCCTCCACATTGGGTTCTCTAAACCCAGGGTACCTCTGTGATACCGTGATTGATACTCTGCGGGCAGCTCCACTTCCTAGGTGGTCGGAAGGTGATCTCTCCTTCCCCTCGCAACCGTATTTTTGGAGGTAGCTCTGCCTCAACGTGTCTTTTATCCTGGTGCTCACGTACGCACAACATAGCTGCGGCAATATCTTTCTTTGGTGGCGCCCTAGGCACGCGAGACTGTATCCCTAATACGGCACCTCTGTGAGCCCTTCGGCCACCTCGACTGGGTTGCCAAGCGGTAGCTGGCATTGTTCCCTACCTTCCCCTTCCTTTCTCGTACAGCCCTTGTGATGCTGGAATCCCACAGGATTACAGACCAAAAGCGGGCTCTCTCCGCGCGTTCTCATGCTACCAAGGCTCTTATAGGTACCAAACCATCAGCACTGCCTCAGGCCATTATGCTGCTGCATGGGTGCTAGTGTCCTGGAGTACCCATCCAGCGAGAAACCCGGATTCTGGTACCATACTCGGCTGGAAGCGCGCACTTTGCATACTAACTTGAGATCCTGTAGCCGGCACGCCCTGTGCCTCCCCCTGCACCACTTTTGGCTTTGGCCTTCAGTGTTCTGGCTTGAAGTGTCTTGCTCAGACCCCTCTCGATCGATCTCAGGGGTCCCCTTTCTCCAATGCAACTACATAATCCACTCCTACTCTCATCAACCAGGCCCCACTAGGGCTGGTCGTGGCCAGGCCAGGGGATAAGGTTCCTCCCTTCTGTGGCTACTGGTGCAGTCCGCAGCCACCCTGGCTAGACCGTGACTCTTTGGATCCCAGCTTGGGCCTTGATATGCTCAGTCTATGGGATAAAGTTCATCCCTTTCATGGTTTCCTGTGTGGGCCATGGTCATTATGGCTAACCCCACACCCATGGCCTCCAGCGTTTCCCTATGAGCTCACGCTGCAAGGCCCTATGGCCAGACACTTATCTTCTGGTTTTCATACCTTGTGCTATACCACTTAGGTGGAGCATCCAAACGCAACCATCTATGTTTTTATGTTGCGTTCTTCATCCTCATTATGGTGACCTTGGTCTGTCCTGCCCATGTTCATATGTCTCGGTGAGTTCTGTCCTGCCCCTGACTTTGGGTTGGCCCTCAGTTGTCGATTCTTTAGTGCCACGCCAAGAGCCTAGTTTGTCTCTTGGCTCTGGTTAGAATCTTGCTTCCTGGGCTCCTTCCCATCTGGGGCATTTTGCTGTGCTGAAGGTGGAAGACCCAACTCCACCTGTCATCCATCAGCATGGTTAGTAGTCACCTATTACTGAATACATCCGAGCAGCGCTCAAATAAGAATGGTGGGTCACTCACCAGTAACCGTCCTTCTTTGAGATGGGCTGCTGGATCCATTCAGGTCCCTCCCCTCCATTCCCACATCTGGTGTTGGCAACTCTGAGGAACTGAGGAGGGGTTGGGAGGTGGCCGTATATACAGCCATGGGGTAGCGCGAGGGGCAGAGGCCACCTACCGTCTCCTGACTGGCTAGGACAAAAGTTTTCTGACCAATCCGACACTCTAGCACAGAGACACCTATTACTGAATGGATCTGAGCAGCCCATCTCGAAGAAGGACGGTTAGTGGTGAGTAACCCACCGTTCTTCAGCCATTAAGGTGATGCTGGCAGTTTATCATCAGGACAGGCTGATGGTTGGAGATTGGTCCCATCACGCACACATCCCTCGTTCACACATCCAAACTAAGTTCACACATCTAAACAGAGTTCCAGCAAAACAGGCAATGCAAAATGAAGTAAACAGTTCAAAATGGAGTTTTGGTTGCAGTGTGGAGTTACAGGTCAATAAATGAGCGTGTCATTTTTATCAATGAATATTCTATGTAGACATTTTTATTTGAAGCAATTTGATGGTATAAATTTATCTTTAACCCTACAACTGTGTCTCCAAACCAGTGCTGGCTTTGATATTGCTTTTATATATTATGTTTATGTTACTAGTAAAAGTTTTATGTGTTAAACTCAGACTTATGCATGTGAGCAGGTGGGGGGATAGTGCATGATTTTCTGGGAGACTGGGTTGGGGATCAAGCTGGTTGGTGGTGTAACATTGTTTAGGAACCCCTAGACACAGAACCCAGCTCTTGGCTGCTGCTCTCTTGGCCTGGCAGAAGGATTACATATGTATACAGATATAAGACATGTCTCCAAGTAGATCTTACATGGGTCAGGTGGGGGCAGACAAACTGGTGTTTGCAGTGCATGACAAAGACAATGCAAATTAAGCTCCATGGCTCAGGAGGGAAAGATCATGCTACAGAGGATCAGCTGACCCAGCAGGACTGTATTTGGAGAAAGGAGGAAAGGTCACACTTTAAATTGGTCTGTGGTTTTTCCTGCTTGAATCTCCATCTTGAAAGAACTACAAAGGACTGAATATATCCACATGGCCAGAAGGACCAAGCTGTGAAACCATCAGCTACAAGGTATGTGGGTAAGATAGAAATGGACTATGCCAGGAAACTTTAGCTTAGAATTGTATTTTCATTTATTTGGTAGTAATAAATGCCTTGACTGATTGATTGATTTGCTCTATATTCAACTTAAAATCTTGTTTTAATCAATAAACCAGTGTTTGTTTTATCTAAACTGAGTGTTGGAGAGAGAATGGGCTTTTAACTTAGAGCAAAGGCTAATTATATACCAATTTTTATGGTAAACTGCTGGACTGGAGTATATGAGCCTGCTGTGATCAGGGAAGGGTCCCTGTCCCCACAGGACAGAAGTTCCGGGTGTGGCTTCTGGGCTGGTTTGGATCAAGGCCCCAGGTTCCCATCCTTTTGGGGTCCTCTATAACCTTCACTGTGCTTGGGGGTTGGGTCAGGTACTCCGGAGCCTCTGCCAGTGCTGCAGAGGGGGTTGGGGGACTGTGGCAGGCGTGGTTGCGGGGGGGAGGGGACCTACAGCTATAGGGTGTTTTGGGTGGGATCTGTGGGCTGCATGAGGGTGCTGCAGGTGGCAGAGCATGGCCCATGCTGCTGTGGGGCACTCACAAGCTGGTCCTGCTGCTGGAGATGGGAAGCAGGTTGGGCTGGCAACCACTCCAATGGCAGGCGCAAGATGGGCTGGAGTGGGTTGGTGCTAGCTGGCTGGCTTCATACCTTTGCTGCGACACAGGCTGAGCTGAGCTGAGCTGGTCTGACAGGTGGTCAATAATCCATCCCTGTGACCAGCAGTGGGTCCAAGGGCAGTCCAGAAAGTGAAGTAGGCATAGGCACTGGGGGCAGGTTGGGCAGCAGCCACTGTCCAGCAGTGGGCAGGTCTGCCACATGGGATGGGCAGGCCAGCCCAATCACTGACCAGCCTGTGAGGGTGGGTTGCTGAGGCAGGTGGGAGCTATTGTGACTGGCCAGCCTGTGTCTGCCCTGGGGGGCTGAGACAGAAAGCAAGCTGCCCCGGCTCCCCCAACACTGCAGGAGCTAGCCAGCTTGTGTGCTGTGCTGCAGGATATGGTGCTGCCACCTCCACCTCCACCTGCTGGTCTGCTCCTCAGCACAGTGAGTATGCAGGCCCCTCCAAGAGGCCACCTGTTGCTGTCTGCCTGGAGGAGGAGGCAGAGCAGTCAGCCTGGAGCCCAGCAGCTCAGTGCTCTGGGAGTGGCTGGCAGGGTCTCCACATACCCACTGGGAGTGGAGCTTGCCACTCAGCCCTGTGTCCATGGCACAGCATGAGGCTGGGGCAGGGCAGGGATAAGAGGGGCAGAAAGCTAATGCCACGACATGCAGCATGTCAGGTTTGGAGTCTTTCCCCAGGAGCACTGTGGGTCAGCTGCCAAGTGCTGTGGCAAGATAAAGATGAGGTGGGGGCAGGTAGCTCACAAGTGTTGAACTTTGAGCCAGTGGCAAGCCAGGTGGCATGTGACAGTCAGAACTGAGTGGCCCAAATAGGGTTGGATTATTGTGAGGCACAGTGCCCCCTTTTAGCCTGGGGCCAGGGGCTTCTGGCCCTAAAGCCTCAGGAATAATTCAGTCCTGCTTCTGGGGCTGGGGGTGCTCACAGGAGGACTGTCCCCTGAGTGGCTAGTGAATACACTTCCACTTCATAGTGCCTTGTTCCCTTGAATAAGACCCAGCTAGTTGTTTTCCAGTGCTCTGGAATGTCTTGGGTGTAGGCAATCACAACTGTAGTACTTTGGATCCCAGCCCCTGCCACCACCAGTGCAGCCACCTCCTGACTTTTCTCTCACAGGATTCAGTCCCCTGCTTTCCATGAGCTGCCCCTGTGAGTCCCTTTTCCTGGACTCTGGGGAGCCCCACATACATTAAGGTAGGCTGGGAGATGGGGGGGATGCAGCATTAGTTCTCAGAATCACAGCATATAAGGACTCCAGCAGTTTAACTAGGAGTTATAGCAGAGACCACCTGGAGAGTCTTATTCCCGGTGCTCCTTCCCCACTGGCCCCTCAAAGGGTATTGCCTCATTCCCCAACTACCATTGAGCCACCCAGTTACCACCCAGTCCTTTGTCCCCTTCGCGGGCAAGATAGCCACTCCTCCTGGTCTCCATCTGCTCGATTCTGTTGCAACTAGTTGCACCAGGGCAGGTGGTCCTGGCTAGGTTAGCATACCTGTGGCCAGAGAAGGCCCTGTGACCCAGGGCTCCTGGAATAACCTCCTGAATATGCAAAGATCAGGGCAAGCTGCAGAACTGGGAGCCAGACTCCCCAAACGCTGATGGGTGGTGCTTAAACCAGCCTCCCAGTTAGTAACAAAACATGCTTCTGATTCCCCACTGTGTTTATTATAAAGCGTAACAAGATAGAAACAACCCCCTTTTATTGCACATCAGCTCTTCTGGTGCCCAGATAGCTACTGGGTCTCTTAAAGAAATAGGTTCTACTGACCCCAAAGGGACAGCCACATCACCCAGAACAATATAGGTTTGGATCTCACCCAAAATACTATGCTGCCAACTGATCCTTTAGTAACTAAAACTAAAGAGTTTAATATAAAAAGAAAAGGAGTCCTGTTGTACTTAAAGACTAACAAATTTATTTTTTGCATGAACTTTTGTGGGAGAAAATCCTATTTCGTCAGCCGCTTTGAAGACGGGGGAACTTATGTTATGATATTAAGCATTATGACATCAAGTTCCCCCATCTTCAAAGCATCTGACAAAAGCTCATGCAAAAAATAGATTTGTTAGTCTTTAAGTACCACAGGCTTCCTTTTTTGTTTGTTTTAGTGAACAAGACTTACATGGCTACCCCTTTGGATCTTCTTATAAAAAGAAAAGAAACAAAATATTGAACATGTTAAAGGGTCCAAGTGAATCATATACACAGAAATGGTTAGAGTCCATATAAAGCAAGTTCTTGGAAGAATTTGGAGTTTGCAGGTTAGTGCAATTCCTCTGGTAGACTCCCAGCACCTGGGTGGGCCTCAGTCCTTTGTTCACTCACAGAGGAATAGTTCCAGAGATGGGTGCTGGTTGTAGATGAGACAGAAGACAAAACAAAGTTGATGCTGCTCCCTTTCATCACCTCTGGCCTTCCCCATGTTGTGTGGAGTTTTTGAAAATCAAAATGGAGTTGAGTCACATAGGCAAGTCCTAATGGCTCAACCAGTTTCTCCTTGTGCCCAATATATCTCAGAGCTTCCTTAATGGGCCATTAAGGAGACAGTGGTTTGTACACATCTAGTCTGGAGCATTTCACAGAATCAAACAAATTGAAACATAGAACAAACATATTCCTAACTTTTAATACAGATGTGACACCTGCATATAACCCATAGAATCATTCCTAGCAGATTACAACCTTTCTATTGGTACCAAACATGGCCTATCACATATGGATTATTGTAATTAGGCAATCATAAATGATCCACTAAATCCAGACAACACCCCAGATCCATGCACCCTCTGGTGGTTTCTGAAATGATCACAAACCCAGGTCCCATCACACAGCAGGTGAAAACTGAGGCACACATCTAGCACTTAGAGAAAACCCCAAGGATTTTGACACATCTCTCCCCCCTTCAAGACCAATCTGAGCAGGTTCATCTGGGGAAGTTCAGGCCCTACTTTCTGTTATAAGGTAGCTTTAACATTGGCACTTCCCTTAACATCACCTCCAAATCATCATCTTGAATGATCAAACTCCACCTTCTGAGTTTGGTGTTAGGACAGAGGTGAGGGCTGTGTGTACACTGTGTACACTGTGCCAGACATGACTGCAGTTTCTTACTAAATGGTGATGAGAAGCATCATGCCTCCTGGTTACAGGGCCTTTTTTTTAAAGTGATACACCTCTTTAAATACATGACAAGACAAACGTATTCAGACATGTTGAAATGTTCCAGCTTTAGGAGCCCTTTTGTTAGTGAAAGTATAAGATCCTCATCTATCCACCTGACTAAATCAAGCAAGTGACATGAGACCCTGCAACCACTTCGCTCCGGTACACAAAGCTTCCTTTATCGTCCCAACAAGAAACATCTTTACACTGTCTGAGTTTATTAAACAATATTTCTGCTTTTTACTTATAATGAGGGTTGAGAGCTTCCAGCACCCACTAAGCAATGCAAGTCCCCTTTGACTTCAGGAGGGTGTGTTTGTGCTTCCTCTTGCTCAAGGAGCAGGAGACTTATTTTAGTCTAACAAGTTCCAAAGGGGTAACTGTGTCAGTCTAGTTCAGCAAAACAAGCAAGGAGTCCTGTGGCACTTTTTAAGACTCACTAATTTGACAAAGTAAGACTTCATCCACAAAAGCTCATGTTAAAAATAAATTTGTGAGTCTTTAAAAGTTCCACAGAATGCTTTGATTTTATTTTAGTCTCTTCTGTTTCACTCTGCTTGGTCAGCACCAGGTAGAGGCTTTGGATAAACCAACTCACTGAAGAATGTCTTGCATTTCTGAATCCAACCACTGTATGGTGGTGGTTCTGATGTTTCCTCACCACTAAAGGTGTGTTCCATTTGTTCTTCTTCGAGCACTGCTTGGATACATTCAATATTAGGTGTCTACGTGCCAAAGCGCACAATTGGCCAGAATTTCTTTTAGCCTTAGCCTGTCAGGACAGGGCTGGCAGCTACCGCCCCCTGGCCATATATCTGGCCCCAGCCCTGATCATCCCCAGTTCCTTTTTCTTTGCCCTCAGTGATGGTTATGTGGGCCTGTTCTTGCTTTATGCAAGGGCATGTCTCTGTTTTGTTTTATCTGTATTTTCACTGGAAGATCTGCCTGCAGACTTCGCCGGCGTTCCCACCATGTCCTTCCAACAGCAACCCAAACACATTGGGAGGGATTCTTAATGCCCGTGTGTATTATGCTCTATTTGCAGGTCTTAAGCGAAGGACTCAGCAGGGAGCAAAGGCTGCATAGCGCGCCCGGGAACAGGCCCTGCAGCTGACACCAGGAATTTGCCAGCTCAGCTTACCGATCTCCGGTTCTGAAGAAACACAGGAAGGAAGAAGATGGACTTACCATTTGTTTTGGCAGCCTGCAGTGTATTCAGGGACTGGAGGGCAGACCCAGCACCGCATGCTCAGTTGGCACCAGAGCCCTCTTGGCGCCGCTCTCTGGCTATGAATACAACCATGATTGACCTCCAACTTGGCACCGTGTGCTTGGTCAGCACCAGAGCCCTCTTGGTGCTGCTCTCCGGCTTTGAATACAGCTGCGATTGTCCTCAGACCCAGCACCGTGCACTCGGTTGGCACCTGAGCGCTCTCGGCACTGCTCTCCGGCTATGAATACAGCTGTGATCGGCTTCTAACCTGGCACAGGGTGCTCGGGCAGCACCTGAGCCCCCTTGGCGCCGCTCTCCGGCTATGAATACAGCCACGATCAGCCTCTAACCTGGCTCTGTGTGCTCAGTTGGCACAGGACCTCTCGACACTGCTCCCCAGCAGAATCCAGGTAAGCGTGCTCGGGACCAACTCCGGCACCAAGTGCCGGCACCGTGTCTGGCACTTACCTTCAGGGTGAGTGCCTGGAGCCTATCATGATGCCAACCACACCAGAGGCCTTTGAAGTGACAGGAGCCTTCCGGCCCCTGAATCCTGGCCATCAGGCCATGGTTAAAAGATTCCCTAGACCTCTGGGATGCTATGAGGAGTTTCAGCCTTCCACAAGAATACTTGGGGAAGTTGAATGCCTTCGTCAAGGAAGGTGCCCTCACATCTCATCATGCCTTTATAGTTTCTTTTGATGCCTCGAACACGGCTGCCCATGGCATTGCTAGGGCCATGGTTGCATGCCGAGCAGGCTGGCCTCAGGATCTTGACCTCTCCCAGGACTTACAGTTGGCCATATTAGACTTCCCCTTAGAGGAGCAGTCTCTCTCTCTTTGACTGTCCACTGACTGCATGATCCATGGTGCCTATGTATGGAGGTCTGCACTCAGAGCCCTGGGTACTCTCACTCCCCAGGTACCTCACCATCCCCAGTCTACCGCGACCCCTTCAACACATGAGGGAAGGGTCCTTGTTGTACCCCCCCCCATAAACAAAATGGCTATCTTCAGGAGCCTTTGGACTACAGGAGATTGGTTCCCTTGCTTTATTACAGGTGATCAACCCTGACAGGGTTGCTCTCCCTTCATAAGAACCCTTGAACTTCAGAGCAGAAACCTAAATGCTTTCACTTAATGCCCCCTCACAATCAGCCTCGGGACACCTCTTCCTCCCCTCTGGGAACAATGGGCCTCCCTCTTCCCTTCCAATACCCTTTGGGTCAAGTAAGGACCTGGCCACTAGAGAATTCTCCTCACACGTACTTACTTCCAGACACATACGCCCTGGTGCCTTGGTGGGAACCCAGAGGTCATAGAGGTATGCGAAGCAGGCACATCATGCCCCGCAAAAACAAAACAAAACAAAAAAACTATAGCCCTCTGCCTCAAGGGCAGGATGCCTACACTTTGGCAACTCCTTCCTAGTCGGACACACTGAAAGGGGATGCTCCCATGTCACTACCCTGAGAGCACTTCTCATCTGTTTCAGCTTGCAATGGGGCGGGGGGGAAGCTACTCTGGGATGATGCACCCCATCCCCTAGGTGATGGGTAAGAGGGCAAGGTCATCCACCTTTGCCCTCCATCTTCTCCTACTTTACCGCCCCCCCCCCCGGCAGTGCCCCCTTTATATTGGGGCCATGCTCTTCAGACGCGTATTAGGCTTTTGCCTGTGAGATCCTTGAGTCTCAGTGTAGGCGTTTTTGCCTTTTCAGCCTCCTTCCCAAGGACCCCTCCTTCCCAAGGACCCTCACCACTTTGCACTGGTTCTTCTGCCCATGAGCAGACCCCAGTTTAGCCGTTGACAGGAACCTCCTCTGCTCTGGTGCCTCCCTCTACCAGGCAAGGGTCGCTTCCCCTGAAAGCCTTTGACAGCCGTCTAGGAGCTGCCCTGACCTCTCTATTGCACCCCTCTCCTCCCTAGAATTTCTACAAAGGGAGATAGTAGGGGATAGAACTTCTAACCACCATTGGCACTCGTACATCTGAGTGAGCCATTTGAGGACCTGTGGTTTCCAGCTCAGGGTAGTTCCCCTGCAGAACTCTGGCCCAGGGAATCTTATACCCCTTATGGACTGGAAAGCCTGATGCCTTATGGGTGACATTTTCATAACGTCCCCTCTTGCCCCTCTGTGTTCCTTAAAGGACACAGCAGTTCTCTCTCTTGTCTTCCTTAAGTAAGGGTTGCCTTATGCTTTCTTCCTCTTCCTGGGATCCTTCCCTCCTCCCAACAGGGACCTGCCCAAGCCTTAACCCTTCCAACATGTGGGGTGGTGCACCAATAATACTCCCTCCCTTGGAGCAGGAATTACATACCGCATCCAGCTTGCGCCTTGCCTAAGGTGGTGCCATTTCCTCATCAGGACCTATGCAAGGTCCCTCGTAGTTGGCCCTTTGTAGCCCCAACACCTTAACCTACCACTAGAATGAGTCATCCAGCTGTTATGAAGGTTGACTGCCTCTGCATAGAAGTGAGAGAGGAGATGAGAATGCCTTCTGAGCTGCATGCCCTTTCCAAACACTCTGATTCTGGAGTTGGAGGCATGGCCCTCGAGGTGGACTTGACCCATCTACAGAGATGGCTAGATACCCCTTCCCTTGATTCGGCACACCTCTCCCTATGCAAGTCTGTGTATCAGAAGAGTAGAGTACAGGGGCAGGGGACAGAAATGCACACCAAGTGCTGAAGTTGTGTAAGCCCTCCCCCCCGCCCAAACCCTGTAATGTTTTCAGCACCCCTACCTCAGGTCATTTACCCCCCCCTCTTTTTTGGCTGGGGACAACCTAACATGGGAACTTCAATCACTTTTCTCCTAGTTTCTCTCCTGATACTAGGATGGGTGTTCCTAAAGGCTCTCTTTTTTACTACAATAACCTGCTTAACCTCTAAAGAAGGGCCCTTCTGAGAAGTCCACTTCTCCATTTATGACAACGTCCCTGAAGGAGTGTCTCTGATGTTTCCGGGCCCCAGATGTGGGCTGCCAAGCATCTAGGACTTATTCCGCGGCCCTCCCTCCAGGCCCTCCATCCCCATGCATCAACGGGTGGAGGGGTAGGGCGTCCCCACCCACTCCTTCCTCATACCCCTCTTCCTGCGTTAGCTTCCATATGGAGCTGGGACACCTCAGTTAGGGCACCCCTTATCCATCCTACCCATGGCATCTCCTGCCAGTACGCCTATGGAGAAAAGCCTCTTGCCTATCTCCCGTTTGGCCAAGGGGCGATGTGCTCCCCGCCCCAGTCTTGGTTAGTTTTAAATCCAACCCAGCTCCCCCTTTTGGCGTTGAGGTGGCAAGGGCAGCAATTATTCCACCCTTGCCCTTTGCTTGCAGCTGTGGGCATCTGTTGCCCTGGATCACGACTGCCTCTCTCAGGAGTTGATTCTTCTAGGAAGGGGCAATGGTCCTACACTAAACAGTCTTGCTGGTGACAAGGTTGTTCTTGCTCTTATGATATAGCAAATTCCCCGACAATGAACTGGGGACTGCCCCTGTTAGGCTTATAGTCCCCTGACAGAGTGGCAAATACCTCTTGGCACCCTCATGCATGCTTCGTCCTGAGGATCTTTCATTTGGTGGTGTGTCTGTAGGCATTTGCCTGGTGGCCCACTGCTTCTTCACCCAGTTTGGGGTTTGTGGGTAGCCGTACTGACGGCAGATAAAGTCTAACTCCGCTCACCTTCCACAGTATGGCTAGCAGTCAGCTTATACTGAATGTATCCGAGCAGCACTCGAAGAAGAACAGTAGGTTACTTACCAGTAAATGTCCTTCTTCGAGATGGGCTGCTCAGATTCATTCAGTCCCCTCCTGCCATCCTCACTACTTGGAGTTAGTGACTAATGGGAACTGGGGAGGAGCAGGACTGGGGCCATATATATGGCCATGGGGCAGCAGCTGCCAGCCCTTGTCCTGACAGGCTAAGGCTAAAAGAAGTTCTGGCCAATCGTGCGCTGTGGCACCTGGACACCTAATACTGAATGAATCCGAGCATCCCATCTTGAAGAAGGACGCTTACTGGTAAGTAATGGTGGGTTACTTGGCAATAACCATCCTTCTTTGAGATGGGCTGCTCAGATCCATTCTGTAATAGGTGTCTCCATGCCAGAGCACCGGATTGGCTGGAAAAAACTTGTCCTAGCCTGTCAGAAGAGGGGAGGCGTCCACCACCCCTTGCGCCACCTGCAGCTACATATATGGCCACCTCTCTGCCCCCTCCTCAGTTCCTTAGAGTCGCCAACTCCAGAAGCGGGGACGGAAGGGAGGGACCTGAATGGATCCAAGCAGCCCATCTTGAAGAAGGACGGTTACTGATGAGTAACCCACCATTCTTCTTCGAACGCTGCTCGGATGCATTCAGTAATAGGTGACTGCTAGCCATGCTGATGGATGATGGATGGAGTTGGTACTTCCACCTTCAGCACAGCAACAAGCCCTGTAAGGTAAAGGCCCCACAGCAAGACGCTCACCGAAGTCAAGAGGTGGGTGGCCCTTAGCGGGCCCAGAAGAAGCAAGAGCTGAGGGTCAGCCAGAACAGTGCAAGACCAAACCACCGAGGCAGAATGCCTACGCAGGTCGGACAAGGTCACCTGAGCTGGAGGGAAAGACGCAACCTAAGAAAATGGGTTGCGTGGGTGCCCTGCCTAGGAGGAACTGTGGAATGTAACCAACAGACCGCAATGTCTGGCCTAGGCTGTGTCACATGGACTCGAAGCAGCACACTAAAAGCTAGCAAGTGAGACTAGCCACATGGGTGCGTCTCGCGCAAGAGCAAAGGAAGGGTGGGCATAGGATACACGAAGGCTTTACAGGAGCCATGTAGTTATGGACTGATCTGGCGACTACTGAATACATAGGGAGAAGTAGGGAGATCACAATGCCACTTATCCAGGATGCAGCCAAGCAATCCATCTGGTTAAAAGAGAGAAATGAGGATACAAGGTCGTGAGATGGCTTGAGGGTGACTGAGGAGACCACAAGACACTAGCCGCAGCGTATAGAGTCGAGCCAAGCAGGACGTGGTCTTACGGCATGCTAGTTAATGACCCGGTAGCACAGAAGCGTGCGTTTCAGCCGAGCTGGCACCACGACCTGGCTCTCGCAGGAGAGAGGTTCTGGAAATGTACTGACCACAGGTAACACAGAGGAGGCAGCCTGGGGTACTACATGCATGTCAAAAACATCCAGCTTTGAGACACTGTGCCCAACTTATCAAGAGACAAACTATATTGAGGAATATGCCATTGAGGAATATGAGGCATACTTTTGAAAGACTTTGTGAATTGTACAAGACCGCTGAAGAGCAAGAAGTTCCCATGGTGGTGGGCCAACGTGCTGGCTAAAGCCTGAGCTGTATTTAATGAAATTCTGATGGGGAGGCTTTAAAGTATGATGCCTTTGAAAGGGCTGTCTTGCAGAGATTCCAGATTACATCTGAAGCGTACAGAACGAAGTTCAGAGATCTCAAGAGGCAGGTAGGTATGTCTCATAATGAATATGCTCAGAAGTTGTCAAATCTGTTAAACAAATGGGGCATGGAAAGAAGGGCCTGCACCTATGAACAGCTCCTTGACTTTATAGCGCAGATGCGGTACCTAAGTGGGTGTACAGATGAAGTCCCACTTGGCTTATGGACTAAAGACGTGAAATCAGTAATGGAACTGGTGAAGTGGTGGACACTTTTGAGCAAGACCAAGATCTATAAGTGATAAGCCTGAGAGGGGGAGGGGGTTCAGAGAGGGAAACGCATGCCCCCTGGGAAGGAGGGTTGAGGCGGAGGACACACATCCCCCAAGAGCCCCATATGTTCTAGGAAAACCCAATACAGTTCTCGTGGGGAGGAGGGGAGCCTGAGAAGGTGTTGTCAATGGAACTCCACTGAGCATTTGAGGAGGCAGTGTCCGAGGCTGGCAGGGGTTATATCTCCCCCAGCTGAAGTGAGTTCCATGGTTGTGACACCTGAGACTCTTGAGATACAGGAGATTGCCCCGTTTATGTGACCAGGTTTGTGGGTGTCGTGGAGGGGCAGGGGAAATGAGTAAAAAAACAGCAAGGAGTTGTATGGCACTTTAAGACTAACAGATTTATCTTTTGCATGAGCTTTCGTGGGAGAAGATCCCACTTCCTCAGATGCTTCAAAGATGGGTGAACTTACAGAAAGGAATGAAACATGCTGCCAAGTCTGTCCACATATCTGCACAACAGACACCATCATAGGTCCTAATCAAGCCTGCTACTCCATCAAAGGCTCATTTACCTGCTCATCTACTAATGTGGTCTATGCCATCATGTGCAAGAAATGCCCCCACACCTTATATATTGGACAAACAGAATGATCGCTCCGTAAGAGACTGAATGAGCACAGAGCTGATATCAGAAATCAAAGAACAGAGAAACCAGTTGCTGAGCACTTCCATCTTCCTAATCACTAGATGATGGATTTGTTAACAACTGTCGTTAGAGCTGTACCTGGGACATCAAGACTTCAAAGAGAGACAGCTGAACTCAAATTAATATGCAAGCTAAATTCTGTGAAAGCAGGACTTAATCGAGACTATGGGTTCTTTTCCCATTACAAAGGGTAATTTGACTTCAGGCTTCCCATGGTTTGAGCCTGTAAACTGCTCTGATTTGCCGTTACTTTATGACCTGATCCTATGTTTTACACCCCCTTGCATCTAGTTTCATTCCTTTCTGTAAGTTCACCCATCTTCGAAGCATCTGAGGAAGTGGGATCTTCTCCCATGAAAGCTCATGCAAAAAATAAATCTGTTAGTCTTAAAGTGCCACACAACTCCTTGCTGTTTTTTTACTGGACTAGACTAACACAGCTATCCCTTTTGAAAGGGGAAATGAGAACTTCTAAGAGATGTCTAGATTGTGGTGTCTCACATTACTATGGCACGGATAGGCAACCTTTCACAAGCAGTGTGCCAAGTCTTCATTGATTCATGCTAATTTACAATGTCAGGTGCCACTAATAAATTTTAATGTTTAAGCAGGCTATGTCTACATCTAACTGCTTAGTTTGGACTTGCTTAGTCAGAACTAAGCAGTTTGAAGTTAGTTCAAACTAATCAATTTTTTTTTGTTCAGACTAACTTTTTAGTTCGAACTAGCTTTGCTTTTCTTTAGTTTGAACTAATTTTTTTAGTTCGAACTAAAAAAAGGGCAGCTAGTTCAAACCAAAGTTAGCTTGAACTAAAAAAACACAGTTCAAACTAACCACTAGTTCAAAATTATTTGGTTTGACCTAGCAGGACTACACCATGCTAGTTCAAACTAAAGTTCAAAATAAATTCAAACTAAGATGTTAGTTTGAATTTCCCATTAGTTCAAATTAAGCAAAGCCTAGTGCAGACAGGGAGCAAATTGGTCCAGATTAAGATTTCTTAATGTGAACTAATTTGCTGGTGTGGACATAGCCTACAAGATTACAACTATCATTGTATGTATGTAAACACTAAAGTGAATAACTTTATTAACATTTTTATTAAAATCAGATTAAAATGCAATTTTTTTAGTGCAATCCTTGCCCTAGCTTTTCCTTGCTGAGTTTTCCACTGTCCAGTACATATTTGGATACTTTAAGGTGCACACATGCCTCTCAGTGATCAGTTCTTAGCCAGCACCAAGAGGGGCAGAGGACAGACTTCATGTGTGCAAATACCTTTAAACAGTTAAATTTCACTGGCAGAATAGAGGCCCCATGATCACTGTTAGTACCTTCAAGCAGGGGTGTTGCTGCCCTGGGGAGGGACCCAGGGCATAGGGCCAGGCCCCACCCCGTGGCCAGGAACGGGGCCGGAAGCCACTGCACTGCTGCGGGTGGCTAGACCCCACATCCCCGGCTGGGGCCGGGGCCGGAAGCGGCCGTGAGTGGCCAGGTCCCGGATTCCCCGCCGCGGCTGCGGGCGGCTGGGCCCTGGATCCCCGGCTGGGGATGGGGCCACAACAGCCACCGGCGACTTGTTACATGTTAGCTCTGTGTTCTTGAGGAATCAGAGCATAGT
>ML682042.1:97905-202803 GCA_007922195.1 Podocnemis expansa
CCCTAATAAATGAGCATACCCCGAGTCGGTGGGCAAAGTTGGTAACAGACTGGGCCCCGGATCTCCAGCCCGATTGAGCCGGAGATCCAGGTGACCGGCGCTGGGATTCGGGGCATGTTCCCCGGGTGCCCAGCACCAGCGATGTCCCTGCCTTCAAGTGTATGGTACAGATCTTTACTCTTTGATGCCCACAATTCTGAGCTTCTTAACTCAGTGATCTGCATTTCAAGAGCCTCCTCATCCATCCACTGTGTGACCCGGACCTCCTGGGATAACCATCTGAATGTGTCAAAATCAGGGCAAGCTGCAAAAACCAGGGGCCAAACCCCCAAACCATGAATGGGTGGTAATAAAACCAGTCTCCCATTCAGTAACAAAACATGCTTCTGATTCCCCACTTTGATCATTGCCAAGCATAACAAAATAGAAACAACCCCCTTTATTGCACATCAGCTCCTCCTGGCCCCACCTAGCCACAGGGTCTCTTAAAAGAAATACGTTCTGCTGACCCCAAAGGGCCAGCTGCATCACCCAGAATGATATAGGCTTGGATCTTACCCAAAATACCAAGCTGCCAACCAATCCTTTAGTAACTACAACTAAAGGTTTAATATAAAAAGAAAAAAAATATGAGAGATGTTAAAGGGTCAAAGTGAACCACATACATATAAATGATTTAGAGTCCATAGAAAGCATGTCCTTGAAGAATTTGCAGGTTGCAGTTTAGTCCAATTCTTCTGGTAGACTATGTCCACACACAAAGTTTTATTTCAAAATAACTTATTTAGAAAAAGCCCCTTATTTCGAATTAAAAAAAAATTAATTCAAAATAAGGCAAGCCCCTCCAATCGAAATAGCATGCCCTGTGTGTGGACATGCTATTTCAATTCAGCAGAGGGGCAACCTGGGAGGTGTGGCAAGATGGCCCCCTGACAGGCCATGTTGCCACCAAATCCTCTGCCTGGCTTTCACCAGGGGAAAAAGCATCCGGGGTGGCAGGTCCCCCAGCCCAGTGGCTGGGCAAGGGGTCTTGCCAGCAGTAAGTGGGGGGGCCGGGGCTCCCTCAACTGCTTGCCCCACTGCCACAGTGGTGGGGCTGTCAGGAGGGACTGTGGCTCCCCTGCTGACTTTTCTGGCTCTGGCTGCAAGCCGGGAGCCAGAGGGGACCGGGGCTCCCCTGCCTGCTTGCCCCCCTGCACCTCCCCTCAGCACCCTGGCCAGGGTGCTGAGGGGGGTTGGGACTTTGTCCCAGGGTGCATGGCACCCTGGGAGGATGAACAAATACCATTATTTTGAAATAATGGTTATTTCAAAATAACACTTCCCAACGGTGTTATTTCGAAATAGCCATTTCAAAATAACAGCTGTTTAGAAATAAATTAGGTTTAGGCTATTTCAAAATGACGGCTCTTATTTTGAAATGACGGAGCCTGGCATTTTGAAATAAGAATACATTGTGTGGACCTAATCTCTTTTATTTCGACATAACCAGTGTTATTTCAAAATAAAAGAGATGTGTGGACATACCCGTTTACGGCCAGCACCTGAGTGGGTCTCAGTCCTTTGTTCAGTCCCAGAAGAATAGTTCCAGGGAAGGGTGTTGGTTGCAGGCAGACTGAAGCCAAAGTGGACATGGGGCCACTGCCTTTTATCACCTCTACTTTCCCCATGCACTCAGAGTCCTTGCCAAATCAAAATGGAGTTGAGTCCCATGGTCCGTGTGGGTGGCTCATCAAACAGGTTTCTTCCTAGGCCCATAGTAGTTGGGAGTTCCCTCAGTGGGCCATTAAGAGGACAATGGTTTTGCAGCCACGCAGTCTCAGATTGCCTTAGACTCAAATAACTTGGAACATAAATAGACCAAACATATTGCTAATTTCTAATACAGATTTGACATCTATATATAAATCATATAATCATTCCTAGCAGATTACAACCTTTCTTTTGGTACCAAACATGGCATATCACATATGGATTTTTGCAAATGTAAAATATTAATATGAAATATAATAATAAACTGTCCCCTAGGCCCAGACAGCATCACACACTGAAACAAAGACAAACCCATGTTGCTTTTGGTGAGGTTTTCAAATGTAATTAGAAAAGAAGACATTGGGCCAAATTGCTGGAAATCTTTCAGAAAAGTCAGATTACAGTTCTTGCATGGGGGTTTCAAATATCACAAACACCGATAGTGCAATGTGTTGATAGTTCTTTTATGTGTTGGAAGTAGTGGAACACTGAAGATTGAATATCCCAAGGAAAAAAATGTGCTGGTTTTGCATCACATGCCTTCAAGATTTCATAAAGATCCAGAACTGTTTGCCCTTCACCCTGGAGATGCAGGTTGAGTTCATTTAGGTGACCAGTGATGTCAGTCAGGAACATGACCTTGCGGAGCCATTTTGTCATCTTCCGTTTAAGGGAAATGTAGTCCTTTTTCTAACAAAAGATTTAATTGTATCGAAACAGTTCACAAACTGTGCCAAAACTTTGCCACTACTTAGCCACTGAAGACTGACGTGGCATAGCATTATAATCACTGTACATTTCTTCTAGCAGTGCTCAAAATAGTCTGTGAGTCAAAGTAGATTGAGCAATAAGGAAATTCACAATTTGTACCACTGTCCTCATCACATTATTAAGCTCTGCATTTGAAATTTTAGCACACAGGTTCTCTTGATGGATGATAGCGTGAAATCTGACTATTGGCTGGCCAATTTTATTTTCAAATAACTTCACAAATCCTTTTGCTTTCTAACCATGACAGGAGCACCATCTGTTGTCGCACAAAATATTTTTCTGATGTTGACTCCTTGTTCTTCAAAATGATTTAGAAAAGCTTCTGCTATATCATCCCCCTTTCTTGCACCATTCAGGAACTTTAGGCAACAAAGTTCCTCTTGGGGTTTACCAGAAGCACAGTATCTTGCAAAAATCGCAGCACGTGACATGTCATTTCTACCCACTCTCTCATCAACTGCAACACTAAACAGTGTTGCATCTTTCAATGCAATGGCCTGCTTCTCATAAATATTTTCTGCCATTTCTCCTATGCGTCTCTCAATTGTTCTGGCAGAGACAGGCAGTTCTTTAATTTTAGTTATAATTGTATCTTTATTTGGCAAATCATTAAACAGTACCTCTGAAATGTTGAGGAAAGCCTCCTTTATCTAGTCCCCATCTGTAAATGGCTTTCCACTTTTTGCAATGCACTGTGCCATTTGTAACGTCCCTCAGTGCTTTGATTTTTACTGACACTTAGGTATTTAAAAATATTCCTTTCTTTCTCGTATACTGCTACTGCCCTTTTGGTTGCTTCAGGCTTGTCAGCTTCATCAGGAAAGAGTTTCTCATTCTTTGTTTGAAAATGTTGCTGAACACCTGATGTGCAACCAACTCAAAACAGAAAGTGCAAATGGAACAGTCCTTTGAAATAAATCCAAATTTATCAGTCCAGAAAGGTTGAAATGAACAGACATCTAACTTCACTTTCTTAGAAGCAGACATTTTTGTCAGTTTGCCTTGCCTCTAAGGCTGTGTCAAAGGCACTTGGGGGCAATACTGAGCCCACAGAAAAAAGGAATAGGGCTGGAAAAGGAGACTGGCAGAACTTTGGCACTCCAGGCACCACTGCTATCAAGGAAGAGTAGCCTTTAGCTGAGAGGACACTGCTTCAGCTCCCCAGTTCATGACTGGGCCAATCAGAGGCGTGAGTCCAGCATGGAGGAGCAGCCAGGCAATGTAAGCAGCCAGAAAGGCTGGAAGGAAGTTTTGGAGCCCTCAGCTGCTCTGGGCCACGTGACGGGGAGAGCCCAGAATCAAGGGGACCAATTGGAAGGGGTAACTGGAAGCCAGAATGCACACCATTCCTGTTGAGGATCCACTGGGGTTGGCCCAAGGGGGGTCAGCATGCAGTTGCATATAGGGTGCAGTCCCCTAATCCCTATTGGCCTCGTCCAGTTCCCTTCCTTCTTAGGTGAGGGAGGGAGCACAGGCCAAAGGAGCCTCTGCGGCCAAAGCAACAACTCCCTGCCTGGTGGCTGCTCCTCCTTCTCTGCTGGCCCTCTTGCCCCTCCTGTGAGCACAGCCACCAAATGGAAGTAGCAGAGCCGTGCTTGGGGACTGCGAAGGCACCAGGACTGAAGGTGCACCACCGAGCCTGGCAGCTGCTCCCTCTGATGACTCCCCCACAGGAGGAGAGCAGAAGAGAGTGAGAGAGAGCAGCTGCTGAGATTGGCTCTGCTGCATACATCCCTCTGTGTTCACAGGAAAGGGCCAGCCAGCCAGCAGAGCAGTTCCACTTTCCCTGCTGGCCCTCTCCTCCTGTGAACACAGCAGGCTGGAAGTGGATAGTTTGCTATGTGGAGAAGCAAAAAGCTTACAGTGATCAGGTGGAAGTTCTGGGAGCACAATTTTCCCTGAGACCACTGGTAATTGCAGAGAAATAGGGGTTCTACCATAGGAAACAAGGTGAAGGTGAATCATTTCTATGGATTGTAGCAGCTCTGAAGAAGCTGGCAGCACAATGTGACTTCAACAACACATTAGAGGAAATGCTGCATGACATGCTGGTGTGTGGCCTGCACACACAATCAACATGGACATGCCTATTAATTGAAGGTGAGCTCACCATGCAGAAGGCTGTTGAGATTGCTGTCTCCATGGAACTCATCATCCAAGATGTGCAACAGATCGGGGTTGGAGTGCATAAGGAATCCACACAACTTACCCACAGGACACTGGGGAGACAGGGATGTTACCAGTGTAGGAAGCAGGGTCATCTTGTATGAGTGCTGGTGTAAGGAACTACTGTATTAAAAATCTGGTGAAAGATGGCACATTGATCATGCTTGCAAACGAAGGATGAGCCAAAGAAAAGAGGCAGACCTGAGAAAAATGGGCTGTTGGTTTGGTTGACTAAGAGGAAAATTCTGCATGCAGTAGAGCAGGCTCCAGATGATCACAGTGACACCCAATCGGAACATGAAGAGTCCATCCACATTTTGTCTATAACAGCTGGCCCATGGAAATTTTGGGTTACATCTGTTTTGGAAGGTCAACCTGTACACAGGGAATTGGACACTGGTGCAGCCATTTCATTAGTTCCTGTGCACAAGGAAGACTTAAAACATCTGCCACTTAAGCCAACAATAGTCGTTTTGAAGATGTACACTGGGGAGACTGTTCCCCTGTTGGGTACTATTGATGTGAAAGTAGAGCGCAGTGGACAGACTGCAAAGCGACCACTGTTTGTGGTGAAGGGTAATTACCCAGCCCTAATGGGAAGATCTTGGATCAGGAAAATCCAAGTCAGTTGGGCAGAAGTGCATCAATTGCCAGACAAAGAAATAAGTCTGGCAGTGGCACTAATGAAACATGCTGCTGTTTTTTGCAGAAGACTTAGGCAGCATGAAGGGCATCACCGTGAAGTTAAATATTAAGAAGGATTGTCAACCAAAATGTTTGAAGGCCAGAATGGTGCCATTTGCCATCTGACCCAAGGTGGAAGGAAACTTGGAGCAGCTAGTCAAAGACGGAGTCCTAGTGCCAGTTATGCATAGCCAGTGGGTGACACCTTTTGTCCCAATAGTGAAGAAGGATGGCTCAATTTGGATTTGTGGAGATTTCAAGGTCACTGTCAATCCAGTGTTACATGCAGAACATGCATTGAGGATATCTTTGCAGGTTTGGCTGGGGAACAAAAATTTAGGAAGATTGATTTGAGTGAAGTGTACTTACAGTTGCATGTTGAAGAAAAAAATCGCAAGAACTGTCAACTATCGTTAACACATAAGGGTTGTATACATACTGCAGTTTACCTTTCAGAATTGCTTCAGCTCCCACTTTGTTTCAGAGGGCAATGGACCAGATTTTGAGTTGCTTATTAGGAGTACAGTGCTATCTGGATGACATTCTGGTCACTGGCAAAAATGAGGAGGAACACCTTATGAACTTGAAAGCTACTCTTCAAAGACAGGAGACAAATGTAAATTTTTCCAGCCCTTGGTTGAATATTTAGGAGATATAATTGATGTTGATTGTCTCCATAAGTCTCTGGCCAAGGCTATTGTGTATGCTCCATTCCCTCAGAACATAAGCCAACTTTGTTCTTTTTTAGGGTTATTGAACTATTATGGCAAGTTTATTCCACAGTTAGTGATGCTTCTGAAACCCCTACATGAGCTTCTTGGGTGGAACAAGGTCTGGAACTGGACTGAAGCCAGTGATGTTGCATTTAACAAAGCTGAACTTGCACTGGGAAACTCTAGAGTTCTGACACATTGACCTGTGATGCCTCTCCTGATGGAGTTGGGGCTGTATTGTCACATATTATGTCTTCAGATAAAGAGAGGCCTATTGCTTTTTATTCACGCACTCTGACCAAGGCAGAAACTATGTTCAAATCAAACACAAAGCACTGGGCATTGTTTTTGGCATTTGAAAATTTCACCAATACCTGTGGGGAAAGTAGTTCACACTTCTCACTGACTATGGACCCCCTGACATCTATTTTGGGGCCACACACAGGCATGCCTTTTTTGGCTGCTAGTCATAGTCAATGTTGGGCATTGATCCTTTCTGTATACACATGAGAGTGAGTATAGGCAATCCTCTTTGCATTGCAATGCCAATAATCTTCCAATGCTACACTTCCTAGTACATCATTGTGACCTGGGTCAGGAAAGAGTCTTTTACTTTGAACAGGTGTTAACCACATTTGTCTTGGCTATTCAAGTGAAGAGAGCAACATGCGTTGATTCAGTACTGTCTCGAGTTATGGGTTCTGTGATGCATGGAACATTCTTACCTGACTCGCAGGTCTCAGCTAATCTCCGCCCCTACCTGTCTAGAAGGATGGAGTTATCAACCCAGTCTGGGTGTTTGTTGTGGGGTGTGCATGTCATTATTCTGCCTTCATTAAGATCACATTTGTTGGAACAGCTCCATTCAAGTCACTGTGGCATAGTATGCATGAAATAAATCTCACAGAGCTATTTCTGGTGGCCAGGCTTGGACAGGGTCATCAAAGAGATGGCTAGAGCTTGTACCTCATGCCAGATCATCCAGAATGCATCTCAGTTGGCACCCCTTCACCCATGGGATTGGACTCAAAGGTCATGGCAACATATTCATGTTGATTTTCCTGGCCCATTTGAAAGCTGTGTTTTTAATTGTTGTTGATGCCTATTCTAAATTATCAGAAGTCTCTGTAATGCTGTCCATTAGTACAGAAAACACTATCCAGAACCTACGTGGCTTCTGTATTCATTATGGTCTTCCAGAACAGCTTGTGAGTGACAATGACCACGGTTCATTTCTCAGGATTTTGAAACATCTGTGAAGGCCAATGGACTATATCACATCAGGTCAGCACCCCATCATCCTTCCACCAATGGACTCGCTGAAAGGGTGTACAGACTATGAAGCACCCTCTAAAATCTGTGAGGTGATGCTCACCTCTTCAAAAGCATCTGGACAACTTTGTGTTATCATATAGGAACACTCTGCAGGCTACAGCTAAAGTATCTCCAGCTTGCTTTATAATGGGATGGCAGTTGTACTCTTGCTTTTATTTGTTGAAACCATGAGAAACACGACAACTGACTGAATGCCAACAGCATGACCATGTCATTAGGCATGCAC
This sequence comes from Podocnemis expansa, assembly GCA_007922195.1. Taxonomy (NCBI): domain Eukaryota; kingdom Metazoa; phylum Chordata; order Testudines; family Podocnemididae; genus Podocnemis; species Podocnemis expansa. Next base: position 105,553 of record ML682042.1, read on the forward strand.
CAAGAATGAAGGACTGCACCTTCAGTATTGGACAGCCTGTCCTCACTTGAACCTATGCTTTAGGAGCTAAATGGGTTCCAGCAATGGTCATCATCCAGACAGGAGCTGTTTCCTAATCTGTACAAATGGCAGAGGGCCTGCTTTGTTGATGGCACGTAGATCAGTTGCTACTCAGTCATACCTATCCAGAGGATGCATCTCAGTCTGATGTAACTGACTTCACCCTTACAGATGATGTAACATTGGGGTATGAGGCAGTTGTTCATGTCTTTCATGCTCCAGCCACGGCTTCAACACCTTCAGCCGCCTCCCTGGACCAACCAAACACAACACCCTCTCCAGTTCTGACTACTTTCCTGGTATGTATGGTCACACTGCCACCAAAAGCACTTTGTGGTGGGGGCACACCAGACGTTGGTTGTAATCCACCTAGAGACAGAAGGCCTCCTAACTGGCTGGATCTTTAGCTAGTGGTGACCCCCTCATCATGGGGCAGAATAATTCTCTGGGGGTTCACCGGAGATGGGGCAGTCTACCGTCATCTCCTAGTTTAGTGTTTATCCTTTGGGGGGGGGGCATTTTCACTAGAGGGGGAGGAATATGTGGCATCTTAGACTACCTAGGGTCATTGGTGTTGTCATAGTGATAAATTTGGAGGGGGGTGTTTTAGTGTTAGGGAAGCCTATCTGTCTGGTTCACTCTGCTGTCAGTTCTCTTTCAATAACAATTCCTTACACTGCTCTGAATATGTTGTCCCTCATTATTGGATTATAATTCACCTAAAATGTAACAAAGATAAATGGCTGGGAGGCTGTGGGATGGATGGGCATCACCATACAACTATCACTGGTTAGGCCAGGCTGGGGCCCAGAGAGAGACAGATTATGTGGTCAGGTAGCACATATTGAGGAGGTATGTTATATGTGCCTCTTGCCATCATGCAAATACAGTGTGAAGTTCTGGAAGGGGACATCATGGTGGAGGTACTAGATGAGATTCCTACATCAATGCTAATTGGGAATGACTTCCCTAAAAGGGCCAGCCCTGTCAAGGAAGAGACTTGTGCTGGCTTGAAACGCCTGGCAGGGACCCCAAGGGGTGGGGGTGAAGCCTCAGAGGGTGCCCAAAATGAGGCCTGTGGGTTTCCTGGTGAGAAGGCAGCTGTGGCTGGCACCTACCAGCCAGAGAGGAATGGTATAGTTCCTGGGGCCAGGGAAGCCATTCCCCAGGAAGAATGACTGCAGGTTCTGACTGTGCAAAGAAATGGGTCTCACTCAGTAAGCTAGTGAAGGTCCTGTCTCAGAGCAAAATCCAAAGAAGGAAGCTAGCAAAGCCTTTGTGGAGATGGGGGGAGGTCATGATGCTGCTCACTCAGACAGTGCTACAGAGAGGGAGGAGGTTGACCCAGCCCCAGACATGGGGCCTGCCACTCCAACACCATGCAGGAGCAGTGTGAGGGTATTGTCAAAGTGAGACCTGCTCCTGCTGGATGACACTAGTGTGATAAGAGTTCCTGAGTTGCTGTGCACATGGATTTCAGGCAATCAGGGTCCTGGGGGAGCATGTGATGAAGCTTTTGGAGCTGGGGACTGGCAGGAGTATCACTGCCGTTGGGCCTGAGGGTCCAGATCCAGGCTGGGGCCACCTTCCATTAGCCAACGGCTGGCAGCAGCTGGGCCAGATCTGGGTCAGGGCTGCCTGCTGGTGGTGGCTGGGGCCATATCCAGACCAGGTGCCTAGCAGGAGGAGCCCAATCCAGCTCCCAGGTCAGGCCCTGGAGTGGGGCTGTGCTGCAAGGGGCAAGCCTGAACCTTTCTTCAGGCAGCCATGCCCTAGGGAAACAAAGCCACAAGTGGCCAGTGGGCACACTGGACTGTTCCTTCCCAAGCCCTTGCCACATCATGCCCCAAAGTTCCAAAAGCCCAAGGATCTAGTCAAGGGAAACCCAGGGAGAGAAGGAGCCTGGGGCTAGTCAAATGCAAAGATCTCCTAAGTTGTTGGGGAAAGAAGAAGACCAAACCAGAATCAGATACACGAGGATAGAGGGTACACTATGGACACCTGTAAGCACCCCTCTGCATCTATGATTCTGTGCTGACAACCTGATAGTGATATTATAGTAGTTTGACAAATGGGTTGGCTTGAGCACTGCAGATTGTGTTTCAAGCTTGGTAGCCAGCTTAAGCATGGTTCTCCCACCTCCAAACTTCCCAGTGCTGCACTCTCCCAGGGCCTCTTGTCCTGGAGCTGGAGGGCCTGGGCCCTGAGGCCTGTCTGGGCAAGCTTGCCCTTTCTGACTGTACCTTCTAGCTGGTCACAGTGACAGCTACTAGTCAGCTTTCTTCAGTTCTTTTTCATTCTGCTACTTTACATCACAAAAAATCTCCACTACACATAATCCTCCAGCTCTCTAACCACCAAGCCCAACACTCAACTGCCTGCAGCTTATAACAGAGACCTTTTCATCTACTGTGGCCAATCACCCCAATTGGCCTCAGGTTCTCTAATTGGCTTCAAGTGCTTTACCTGGTCTCTGGTGTGTTAATTGGTCTCACGTTCCAAAGGGGCAGCCGTGTTCAGCAAAACAGACATGGGGTCCCGTGGCACTTAAAGACTAACAAATGTATTTATTGTATGAGTTTTTGTGGGACAAAATCCCACTTCATCAGATGGTTTGGCATCATCTTCAAAGCATCTGATGAACTGGGCATTTCTCCCACAAAAGCTCATGAGATAAATAAATTTGTTAGTCTTTAAAGTGCCACAGGACTCCTTGTTTGTAATTGGTCTCAGATGCTCTAGTTGGCCTCACAACAGCCTGCGATGCTGTCTGGGTACAGAGGGCTGTTTATGATTATTTTATATATTAATATTTCATATATGCAATAATCCATATGTGATATGCCATGTTTGGTACCAATGGAAAGGTTGTAATCTGCTAGGAATGGTTATATGGTTTATATGTAGGTAACAAGTCTGTATTAGAAATTAGGAAGGCAATCCCAGGCTGGGTGTCTGCAAAACCATTGTGCTCTTGATGGTCCACTAAGGGAGCTCACAGCTATGGTGGGACTAGGAAGCAACCTGTTTGATGAGTCACCCAGATGGACTATGGGCATCTACTCCATTTTGATTTGGTAAGGACTCTGAGAGCATGGGGCAAGCCAAAGGTGATAAAATGCAGGGGTCTCATCTCCATTTTGTCTTCACTCTGTCTGCAACCAATACCCTCCTCTGGAACTATTCTTCTGGGTCTGAACAAAGGACTCAGACCCACTCAGGTGATGGGTGCATACCAGAGAATTTGGACTAACCAGCAAACTTACAAACACTTCAAGGAGTCTAAATCATTTGTATGCATGTGGTTCACTTTGACCCTTTAGCAGCTCTCATATTTGTTTCTTTTATATTAAACCTTTAGTTGCAGTTACTAAAGGATTGGCTGGCATTGTGGTATTTTGGGTAAGATCCAAGCCTATAGCATTCTGTGTGATGTGGCTAGCCCTTTGGGGGTCAGGAGAACCTAGCTCTTTAAGAGACCCAGTGGCTAGAGGGGACCAGATGTGCAACAAAGCAGGCTGTTTCTGTTTTGCTATGTTTGCTGATAACCAGAGTGGGGAATCAGAAGCATGTTTTGTGGCTGACTGGGAGTCTGGTTTCAGTACCACCCGTCAGTGGTTTGGCCCCTGGTTTTTGCAGCTTGCCCTGATTTTGGCACATTCAGAAGGTTATTGCAGGAGGCCAGGTCACACAGCCCTGCCCTAATTATCCTAAAAACAGGGATTTATTAAGCTTGGGCTAGTATATCCACCATCCAGCACCACTCTATAGCCCTCAGGCTTGACACCTTCACAGTATACAGTAATGAATCAGATACTGGTAGAATCTTTGTAGTTAGATGTATGGTATTTAGATTTTTCATAAACAGTTGTGATCGTGTTAAGAATGGTGAATGGGGAAACTGAGGTAGGTGGCCTCATCATTTTGCTGGCATGATTTCACAAGAAATTTTAAGGGTCTGCCTCTAGATTAGACAGTGCTTAATCTTCCAACAGTTTTGAAAAGGGAGAGATGTCACAGGATGTTCATCTGTGTACCCCTGGGTTGTGATTTTTCTGTTCACTTGGGTACTGTGATTGAATGACTTGATACCAGTTACATTGTGTGAGGTTTCTTTATGAATGCTCATACTCTGTTCTACAGGATTACTATGGTATCATGTTTCCTACAGCAACCTGTTTGTGTACAGAGGTGAGGCATGTTACACAGTAGTCTTAGGACTATCTCTAGCCCAGAGACTGGAGGATTACCTGACAAAGGAAATTAAATGTCCTTCCTGGCTAAGGTAGAAGTAAAAAGAATCCCATGGCAACACAGAAAGAAGGGGGTCAGGAAGTTTTGAAAATGAAGAGACTCTAGGAAGGACTGGGGGCTTTTTTGCCCAGGAAACTCCATCTTGAAATGACTTCAAGCAACATCTCAGCCCTCCCAGGTCTCAGGCGGAGACTGACTGTACAAACAGCTGACGGTCAAACATCTTGAGTGTGACTGTGGCTTAAGCAGTCACTTTAGGTAGAGATATTGGGTTAATATGCATTTTTATGCCTTTTATTTCCCTCTGGTCACTCATTCATATTATGATTCTGCCTTCATTGGCCATTTTCGCACTTAAAATTCTGCTCAGATCACTAAACTATTAGTTGTTTTATCTTAAGCCTTGTGGACTTTAGAAGGTGGGAATGCAGAAGACTGAGCACGATCCATCTCTTAGTTAAATGGATGGAAGTACTATAAGGCACCTACCATCACTCAAACCCTAACCATGCCCCCTCATGCCAGGAGTCCTGCCCTTGAACCACCACCCCCCAACATCTGCTCCTGCTCTCTGTCCAACTGTCATTGGAAGTCCCACCCCCAGCCAGTCACCTGACATCTGGTCCTGTCCCCTGGCTGTAACTTCCAGCTCAAGATGGCAACCTGACCAGATGTACATGTGTGACCCCTCCCAGAATGCCTTTGTGCCAATAGGAGTGGGTTTTCCCCTGCGAGAGGAATTGGGCCAAGAAGGGTAAGTGATGGGGACAGCCCAACCCAGAAGAGGGCCATATGACCCTCTGCCAATAGGAAAAGGGTTTGATTGCCCCAGCAGGGCAAGGTGAACCAATCAGAACAGGTGGAACCCTGTGCCTGACCTCTGGACCTCAACAATTGGTGGCAGGCGCCACTGCCCCCCTGTAAGTCTTGGGCCTGTAAAGTGGAAGACTCCAGCTCGTGTGCGAGACCACGTGGTTTGCAGCTCGTGGAGAAAACATGGATACCTTCACCATCCCCCTGAGGCCTCCACAACTGGTTTTTGGCTCCAACCTTTAACAGCCCTTGGAGAAAATGCTGCAACAGTGAACTTTTGCTGGCGAAGCAGACTAATATGTCAACAGATGCCCTGGACCCTGAAATCCCAGAGACTGAGGAAATCTGGTAGGCCTGCTGGTCTCCCATTTTCCGGCCGCATGGGGAAAAGTAAGCACGGCTCATAGGAGTCACAGACAGACAAGAAAAAAGATGTGGCGTGGGTAAAAGAACAATCATGGGTGGAGAGAGTAACTGGTCTGGTTGGGACAGCTCCAAAAAAAAAAAAAAAAAAAGCCAAAAGGGTAGTGCCTTACAGCTCTTTTTTTTTCCCCTGAAAAAATCTCTCAACAGCTAGACAACAACTTTATAGAGGCCTTTGAGAACTTGCACATTGGTAGCCCCATGAAAGCAAATGTTTTGTGAGTTAGCTCTTTCTGCTTATGTCTGAAACACAGAACTGAGAGGGAAAGAGCAAAATGGAAGAATGAAGCAGCTCGTCTTCATGGGGCAGTGGCCATTTTTACAGGATGTTGTAAAAGAGGAGTTTTAAACCAGGCAATTAATAAAAACTCATTTACATTTGCCAGTGTGAACATGTCTCCTTCATACTTGCTTTGGTAAAAGATGTTGGGGGGAGCAGCCGTATCAGAACAGATAGCTCTTTCAAAAAAGATACATTACAACCCTGGCGAATTTGGGAGCGTCGGAGGGGTGACCACTCCTTTCTGGGCAGCGAATAGCATAGTGAAACCTTGAACAGGGGTGAAGTAGCAGCTTGGCTTTCAGACCAGGACGCTTACACTTTACACAGACCAGCTTGAATACATTTTAAAAGAAACCAGATTGTTTTTCAGATGTGGACATGCAATGGCAGGCAGATTGGTGGATATGCAAAGGTTCTCCAAACACAACAGTGGTGTTAAGTACATCTTAACAGTGATAGACATTCTAGCTAAATACGCCTGGAACTTAGGCCTCAAAAGCAAGATGGTACGGTGAAGTGTCCAAGGCCTTTAAAGAGATAGCGAAGGCCAGGAGCCTCAAAAATTACAAAGCAATTGTGGAAAACACTTTTTAAAGAAATCTGTAAGTGCACTGTTTAAGCAGCATGGCATCTACCATTTTGTAAGTAATAAGGAGGTCAAAGCAGCGGTCGTGGAGTGGTTTAACAGAACTTTAAAATCTAGGATGTGGAGATATTTTTACCTCCCACAACACCTTTCACTACATCAATGCATTACCCAACTTTATAGAGTTACAGGTGGAGCTTTTACAGAACCATATGTGCCAGATCGATTGATGTTAATGCCTCAAATTCTCTGCAGGCGTGGAAAACAGTATATGGAGACAGTTTAAAAGTAAAACTGGTTGCTGCCCCTTTTAGAAAAGATGACCACATGAGACTATCTAAAATGAAGCATTGTTTGAGAAAGGTTATGAACAAACATTTACCAATGAGATATTCATAGTGGACAAAGCCTTAACAAAAGGCCAGAGACCTGTATACTGCTTAAAAGATCATGAGGGCTTGCTGGATCTTTCTACCCTGAAGATTTACAGACAGTAAATCCCATCCAGCAACGCCAGCTCTCGGTTTTTTTTCCCCAAAACAGCAGCTCAAACTTTACTGTAAAACTAATTAAACCCTTGGATCTCTGGGGGGCCAGGGAGGCGAGGTTGTTGGAAATACAATACCCTCATAACTGGAGCAACATCAGCAAAGACACCCCATTTGAAATCACCTGTGAAAATAAGAAGGAATTACGCCCTACAATGAGGTTATTGCTCTTCTATACCCTATTTGCTGGATCACACCATGAGTCACCATCCTGACACACCCAGAGTGACCCTGAACTGCTATCCTGTGGGTAGAAAAGTTAGATTTAAGGCAACTGATGTTGCTTATAGAATTTCAACCAGCGAGGAGTTGGCTAATATTTTGGGCATGTATCCCCAACAGCCACGTCAAAAAAAAAAAAAAAAAAAAAGCCAACAACCCTTTCTCAGCAACTATCACAGGAGGTTTCACATTGTGGAACACTACTTTGCAGGGGACTTCTCTGTCCAAGGAAGGAACAATGAGTTTGTCACCATCAGCTACGATAAACCACATTATGTTCCTGTCAGTAAGCACCACATAGAAACCATCGCCACTGAAATAAAGACCTACCAGAACAGCCACATCTCATTTTGCTTTGGCAAAGTGATTGCCAAGCTGCACCTGCATTCCAGGAGAAAACATGGCTTCTAAAAGGAAAAACAAAACAAAAACAATGCCATGGTGATCCTAAAAAATTACAGCGGCCCCATGGGTTACAGCAACTATTACAACTCTTCCTGGTTAGCGTGGGTCCCCTGTGATGTACAGAGCATGAGTGAGTGGGATATTCTGCAGCCTCTTTAGAAAAGCTGTACTGCTTCTGAGAAGGAGGGCTAGAGACTATTAACCTTCATGTAAAAAAAAAACCAAAACAAAACTGCTCAAAACATAGCTAGGGACATGGTACGCAATGTCTTGGATGCTGTTCTGAAGAAGGTGGTAAAACCGCCCAAACAGAAGGGGTCAGGGCTAATATACCTTAGAAGAAGGAAGAGAAAGAGAAACATGTTATGCCCATGACACATGGGCCTGCCTAGACCCTTTAAAAAACCAGGCAGATCTAGTCATATGCCAAAGACCAAGGGAAAGCATAGGAGGTGTTCAACACCTGGTAAAAGAGATCTATTTTAATCAGCATGGCTTTCGTTCACTGCAGGTCTGAAGAGTGCACCAAACCAGAACTAGACTTATTTCAAATAGTCCCATGTGGCTCAGCATTTAAAAAAGCATTTATATCGAGGTACCACCTCTCTCATCCATTACAGAGGCTGCACCCCTGGACTTCTTTATAGCAGGGACTATATGGACCTAAAAAATAAGCTTCTGTACCTTTGTTGCAATACCATAAAAGCAGATGGAACCGCCCTTACCCAGGATGCAGTAGTGGGTCTGCTGAATTATCCTGTGGCATCTATTTGCAGCCAGCTGGATGTCACACTGGGGGACTGCCTCATAATTCAAAGCAAAAACTGTTACCCTTACTGGGCTTTATAGAATCGGTGCTTAAGTACAGTGTGGACACTCTCGCCACACAATTTTCCTCCAGCTTTGTTTCTAAAGACACCCCTGACAAAACAAAGCCATGGAGCTGCATGGCGAGATTCTTCTTTGAGCACTGCTAGGATACATACAGAAATAGTTATCTCTGTGCCAGAGTGCCAGATTGGTCGGAAACTTTTGCTCTAGCCTGTCAGATGAGGACAGGCGGCCCCTGCCCCTCGCGCCACCCCATGGCTATATAGGTGGCTGCTGCCCACCCCCTCCCTAGTTTCATTTCTTCCGCCTCAGCATCGGTGGTAGATCTGCCTGCTCCTTGCTTTGCAAGCAGCCTGTCCTCTCATGAGCCTCTTGCCCAACTGGGAGAACCTATTTGGTCCCCCCAAAGAAGGTCTCTCCTGGAATATCATGCTCCAGTGCTGTCCTCCATGTTGGGGTTTAAGCCCTGTGCCAAGTGCGGCAAGGCCTTCCTGCGGGACGACCCCCATGAGAAGTGCCTCCGGTGCTTCGGTGAAAGCCATGAGGTCACTGCGTTCTCCCTCAGCCTGTCCTTTAAACCCAGGATCATCAAGGACAGGGAGCAGAGGCGTCGTGCCCTGGCCTCTCAGCTGGCCTGGCACTCCTCCCCTGAGGCTTTGGGGCCTCTAGCATCAGCACGTGCCAGTTCAGCACTGGAGCCTGCTGCCCAGCACTGCACTGATCGGCTGCAGGACCATATCAGTGTCTTTGGCACTGCGGCGCTGAAGAAGCCCTGCCCCCTCAGCATGGGGCTCTCTCTGGGACTGGTTGGCCTCGGTGCTGACTCCGTCGACCCCAGAGGCAGTGGAGGCAGCGAGGATGCTCCTCCTGTTGCCTACGCCCCCTTCTCTGGCGCCACCCAGAAGGGGGAAGCCGGCGTTCCTTTCCAAGGCCTGGGTGCCACGTAAGCGGCACCATTCATCCTCTCCATTGCTGGCCCCGGGGCCTTGAACACCAGAGCCCCCTGTGAGTCGTGGAGGACCTGAGAGGTTTCCCCCTGTTCCAGCCCGGGGGAAGGGGCTTCAAGGGGCTCCAAGCAGCCTTGGTGCCAACTCTTGGCGCTGTCACCCTTTCAATACCACCCCCGGAATTGGTCCCTACGAGAGGTCCCTCAAACCTCGCTGGCACCAGCCCCCCCAGCATTGGTGAGAACATTGAATCAGGTACCGTTGTCCTATACCAGTGATTTTCAGCACGCTTCGACCTCCTGTGCCATGTCTCTGCCCACATGGGTATGGAAGTTCAGTCCTCTGAGTCACCCTCGGACACTCTTTTTGGGCCACTCTTTTCATCAGTGGCAGCGGGTACTGTGCCCCTCCACCCCAGCATTTGGGACCTGGCCTCCTCTCGCTGGCAGAATCTGGGTTCCATCTCCCCGGTTTCGGATACGGCTGGCCTAGGGCCTGAATTCCCCTCACTTACCCACTATCCAGCCCCTCCTTGTGCAGTGGTGGAGGCAGTGGCAGATCTCTTCCATCCCCTCCTGACATCAAGGGGCTCTAGGGAGCTCAACTTACTAGGCCGGAAAGTCTACTTCTGCTCAGCCTTCCAATTGAGGGTTGTGAACAATCAGGGCCTCATTAGCCAATACATGTTGGATGTGTGGGAGTCACTCCAAAAATTTAGACACCTACTCCCCCTGGAGGAGAGGGACAAGTATAAGGGTTTCCTGGAGGAGAGTAAAATAGCCTCCCAAGACCTCCTCCTTTCATCCTGCGACGTGGTGGATACGGTGGCCCAAACTATGGCCTCCGCCGTAACCCTGCACCGTGTAGCCTGGCTGCGGGAAGCCAGAGTCCCCCTGGCCTCATAGCAGGTTGCCCTCAACTTGCTGTTCAGGGGAGATGCCCTCTTCCCTGGCGAGACCTCATCCGTTATGGGCACTGCCCGTGACCCCAGGGGTGAGCTAAAATATTTTGGGCTCCTCCAACCAGGGCCACTTCCACATCCTCTGGCCCCGTAGGGCTGGTAATTGGCTGTGTTTACCCCTTCTTCCATCCCTTTAATGTTGCTGGTAAAGACTTGTCCTCACCATCCTAACTTCAGTTCGAACCTCCCCAGGGGGCCCCAGGATAACTCTGGGTGAGTTCTCAACCCTGGTCACCAATTGAGTTATAAGCTCCCAGATTGCTGCCAGGCCCCCTCGAGGCCTAGTAGACGGCATCAGGTGCCTCCCCCACACCGTGGCGGGTGCTCAACTCCCGGTGGTGGGACTCCCTCCCACCAGAACGACAACTAACCCAACCCCCTCCCTCACATCCTCCCTGGTGAGGTTGGGCGATTCACATGGGACACAACCAGTGTTCCCTCTAATTTTTCATAGGCTGTGTGCGCAAAAAATTTCTTTTGTGCAAATTGTTGGAGCCAATGTCCAAATTTGTGCGCACTTCAGTGAGTGTGGTCAGACTTGTGAGTGCAAAGAAGTAAATGTGTATGATTCAAATAATATCTAAATTTTATTTTGCTCTGGTGATGGAAATGATTTTATAAATTACAAAACCTTATTTGAAACATGTTACTTGAAATCGTCTTCTTAAAAGTAGCATAAAGATATTAGCATTGTTGAATTTTTTTGTGCATGCTTTATTTTGTTGTGGGCATGGATTTCACAATTTGTGTGTGTGTGTGCACACGTGCACAGCTTAGAGGGAACACAGGACACAACCTCCCTCCCTCCTGGTAGGACAGGGTCGGTCCCTAGGCCTGGCGGGGGCTGGCGCTCACTGCTCAATTCCTCTCCCTTATGGAGGGAATCATGGAAGGCTGCCATCTAAACCCAGGCAGGCAATTGATGGCCATGGGCCCTAGCCCAAGAGGCTGCCATGACTTTCACGTCGTTGAGGAAGACCCCTCTTTCCCTTCCCCTTGACCACGGTGACCTTCTTAGCAGAGGGGGCACATACGACACTCTTAGAACACACTCCCAACACCAGAGAGTGCATCACCCACCCTTGTCTACCCAACCTGTGAGGCAAAGAATACCCTATTATTGATTCCACACCCTGACCACAGGATGGATGGGCTCACCGCCATGCTCACCCCTACTGCTCTCTCGCTGGTGCTCAACCGTGGTCCCCAAATGACCTTCATTGAGAGCGCGAGCATACATTCACAGTTGGAACCCTTCCCGACCACAGGGGTCAGGTAATTCTCCCCGCCTCCTGCATACCAGGCATAAGTACTGGGACCTAGCAGCCGGATGTAGCCGCGGGTAACTCTCTCACAGCCTTGGTGCGGTATGGCTTTCCGAATCTTCTACTTCAATTTAAAATCAAGTGTAGTAGTAGAATGGGGCTGCTGCCCGTTCTTCTACTGTCCGCCAAAATATACAGATGGAAGGAGGCTAAGCGAGCTAGTGGAAGACCCACTCCTCCGGAATTCTCCCAACTTGGGATTTCGATCGCCACGTACTTGGGTCCCAAGCCGGCACATAGGTTCTTGTCCTTCACGAAAGGGGCCCAAGATAACCTCCACTCTACCCTTGAAGGGACTGTTTCTGTTACATTCCAATCGGAAGCCCTTCAGGCCCAAAACCCAAAGGCAATATCCGAATATAAGTTGTAAAACCAACAAGACTTCCCCTTTGCTACTCAGTTGTACGAAGGCTCATCGTTCCACTTTTCAATACACCCATGATCACAACCCATCTTCCCTGGCATCGGTCTGAGAACCGGCTCACAGACGGTTACTTCTGCAACAATCTTTGCCCACCAGGGGGTTCGTCCAGCGGTGTCTTGTGGAGCCACCTTCCCTGGGTGCCTTGCATGGGGTGTTGTTTTCTCTCCCCATCAGAATCTATGCAAGATCCCCACTAGTTGGCCTGTTGTAGCTGGGATTCAACACCTGCACCTGTCTCTAGAACAAGTCACCCAGCTATGTTATGAAGCTAGACTGCCTCTCCATAGAAGTGAGAGGTGAGACTACCTTCCGAGCAAGGTGCCCCGCTCCAAAAACTCTGATTCTGAAGTTTGGAGGGACGACTCTCGAGGTGGACCTGACCCGTCTACAGAGATGGCCAGATACCCCTTCCCTTGATTCAGCACACCTCCCCCGATGCGAGTCTGCGTACTGGGAGAGTAGAGTAAAAGGGCAGGGGATAGAAAGGCGCCCTAACCCTGCGATGGTTTCACACATTCCCTGCCTCAAGTCACCCCCCCCCCCCTTTTTTGGTAAGGGACGATCTAACATGGGGAATTCAATAACTTCCTCCTAGTTTCTCTCCTGATAGTAGGATGGGTGTACATAATGGTTCCCTTCTTTACTACTATAACCTGCTCAAGGGTTAAGTCTAAAGAAGGGTTCTTCTGAGATTTCCACTTCTTTATTTTTGATGACCTCCCTGAAGGAATGTCTCTGACACTTATGGGGCCCAGAGATGGGTCGGCCAAGTAGCTAGGCGTTATTCTGAGGCCCTCCTTCCAGGCCCCTATTCCCATGTATCAATGGATGGAGGGGCAGGGGTCCACACCCAATCTTTCTGTGTTATCCTCCTTCCTGCGTTAGCTCCCATATAGAGCTGGGATGCCTCAGTTTAGGGCACCCCTTGTCTATCCTGCCCATGGCATCTCCTGCTGGTATGCCAATGGGGAAAAACCCTCTTGCTTATCTCCCATTTGGCCGAGGGGCGATGTGTTCCCTACCTGTCTCGGTTAGTATTTTAACCCAATTGACCTTCACCTTTTTTGGATTAAGGTGGTAAGGATGGCAATTATGTCACCCTTGGTCTTCCCCTGCAGCTGTGGGAGTCTGTTGCCATGGATCACGACTCCTTTCCTCAGGAGTTGATTCCTCTGGGACGGGGCAACCCTTCTACACTAGATGGTCTTGCTGGTTACAAGGATGTTCTTTGCTATTAGGATATAGCAGATTTCCTGACAATGAACGAGAGACTGCCCCTGTTGGAGTTAGAGTCCCCTGACAGAGTGGTAAATGAATCCTTCGCACGCTCATGCATGCCTTCTTCCAAAGATCTCGCACTTGGCGTGTCTGTAGGCATTCGCCTGGCAGCTCATTGCTCCTTCACCCAGTTTTGTGTGAGATGTCCCTCCCCTTGGGGTTTTTCTCACAGTACTGATGACCATCCCCACCAGCCCACCGGATAGGGTGGTGTCGGTACCCACCAATGCCAGCCCAGCAACATTACTGCCACCTGAATTCCCTTATAGGAGGTATGTTAACACCTACTCTGCCAGAACTCTAATCTTCTCAGTTTATCCCACCTCTGCCAGTATGCCCTTAGGCGGTGTGGTTAGAGTCGCATTCCTCGACTTAACTATGATGCATTCATATCTCATTTATGCGCGGGGTGACTTCAGGCGCTCCTGCTTAAGCGTCACTATAGGCGCTCGGACAAACTGGGCCTACCTCCTCCACTGGGTTAAGTCCTGCAATCCCTACTTCTCCTTGTTGGGGTGATGGTCCTTGGGTCAATCTCCTAGACTCCCTCCAGGACCCTGTTCGTTGGACAAATACCCATGTTGGAGTTATGCCATGCTGAGGGCGGAAGAGCCAACTCCACCCGCTATCTATCAGCATGGCTAGCAGGCACCTATTTCTGAATGTATCCAAGCAGTGCTCAAAGAAGAACAGTGGGTTACTTACCAGTAACCATCCTTCTTCGAGATGGGCTGCTCGGATTCATTCATTCATTCATCCCATCCCTGCACTTGGAGTTGGCCACTCGTAGGAACTGGAGAGGGACCAGGCGGCTGCCACCTATATAGCCACGGGGTGGTGCCAGGGGCATTGCTGGCACCGGGCACACAGGACCCATGCCCCAAATCACAGCACCAGTGCCCCAAGTCCTGCAGGGCCCCGCCTCTCCTGGTCTCTGGCCCAATTGGGCTGGAAATCCGGGGCCCAGTTGCCCCCAGCTGCGGCTGCCACTCCGGTCCCTGTCCCCAGCCGGGGATCTGGACCCCAGACGGCCGTGGCCACGGCAGCCACTACCATCCCCGTTCTCAGTCAGGGATCCGGGGCCCAGCCGCCTGTGGCCTTGGTGGCCACTCGTGGCCCTATCCCTGGCTGGGGGTATGGCCTGCAGCCAGGGGCCATGGCCTGCGGTCAGGGGGTGGGGTCTGGGTTGGTGCCCTGGCTCCTTCCCCAGGGTAGCAACGCACCTGGGTGGTGTGAGGGGCGGTGGCCGCCTGGCCTCTTCTGATAGGCTAGAGCAAAAGTTTCCGACCACTCTGGCACGGAGACACCTATTTCTGAATGAATCTGAGCAGCCCATCTCGAAGAAGGATGGTTACTGGTAAGTAACCCATGCATCTAGGGTTTGTGAAGAAAATGAACCTGACTCTTCAAAGCAGGACAATAGAGCTGTTGGGCAATCTATATAGCAACCTATTTTTTTCAAGAAAAGCTTTTGCTGAATGGCATGGATGTGAAAATCAAAATGATGTGCAGTAAAGACACCTTCTGCTTCATGGGTGATGCAGCCCAAGGCTGTAAACTGTGCATTATATCAGTGTCCCTTTTCATGAAGAAAGTATGGGTCACCCTGGCTGTATGTCTGGGGCATTTGGAGGCTCTGCTCAGTGCTAATGCTACACACCCCGTGGACCGTGTAGGAATGAAAGTGTTTAGCAGCCCTTCTGGAAGCAGAGTCAGTAACCAGGAAAACCTGTTTTGGAGACAGCTGCCAAAAATGATTGTACTGGAGCTTCTGGATAACAATGCTTTCAGCAGGAGTTTTGCTAAAAACCCCTTTAACTTTAACCATTATAACATTAAATTTTTGGCCTTGTACATGAATGGAAAATGGCTTCCCACCAAGCCTCTCCAGTCAGATTTTGAGGCCAGGGGCTGTGTGAGGGATATGAATCTGGTACAGCTGGCCGGTAAATACATGAAAGACCATGTGCTGCTCACTGACGCTGTTGAGTTTGCTCAGGGTTATACCTTGTTCACCTTTGACCTCTTCCCTGATCAGGAATGCGCGGATCACTATTCCTTAATTAAAACAGGAAACCTGAGAGCAGAAATATATTTTGCAAAGGCTTTGGCAGCCACCATCAATATGATAGTGTATGGTGTTTTTGACAATATGGCAGAGCACAATCAGAGGAGAAACGGTCTGTTTGACTACATGTGAACATGGACATCATGCAGCGATCATGTGTCTTACTGATGGACCCTGCCATGCAAGAGCCTTTCTTAGATGTGCTTCCCAGTGACTGGTTCCCTGGCAACAGGCAGAGGTGGAGACCCATAAGGTTAGTGATCAACATGTATCTGCACAACCAAGTGGGTGAACACTGGCTAGCCTTGTACCTGGTGAAGTGCAATTGTGGAGAGTTTTTGACTTGTACACCCCCCTCCCCCCCAACAGCATGTTGTTCCTCAGAAACATCATGAAATTTTTAAACAAAAATGTCACTGACATTGTGTGTCACACTAGGCAATTACAAGATCCCAGTCCCAACGTTTGTGGCTATTACTGCGTGTTTTGCTTACATCACCAGTTTACCTTTTGACCAGATTTTAAAATTGCATTCTAATGACAGTGCAAAATGGCTGAATGGTGATGAATTTTGTAAGAAAAATAAAAAGAAAGTTCTTGGGCTTGCCTGTGCTTGCTCAAAAAATATTTCAAAAAGCACAGCTGAGTGTATCTTGCAATGACTTTTACTTAATAAAACACCCTAGGTATGGGGCTTAATGACAACTAATGTCTAAATTTTTTTTAAATACATGTTACAAAAAGTTTTTTAAAAAGTATACAAAATTTTTATTTAAAGCAAAAAAATTGTTTTAAAGCATGAAAACAGTTATCCCTTTAAACATTTGGTTTAGATCATGAAAAAGAGAACACAAATCACACAGTGACCCATTTGGGTCTTTTAGTCAGTTATTTTTTGGAAGGGAAAAAAGCTTCACAATCTGCTCAAAGGTCTCTGTTCTAAGCATTGCCCATGATGGAAGAAGGCATGTTTAGCTCTGCCGTGGCATTCATAAATGCATCCCAGAGTAATTTTGCTCCATGTAATTTTGGTTTTCCAAAGTGTTAAAAAAATGTAGGAAGTACCCTTTGGCGCCTTCAAACCCCATAGCCAGCAGGAGCTTGCTACGTTATATGGGGAGAAAGTTTAGGAGAGTCTGTAAAATGGATGCCTAGGGCCTTAACTTCCACACACATCAGTTTACTACCCTGAGTTGTTAGCGCCACATCCATCTTTTGTTTCAGTAACTCCTTAACAACAAAGCAAGCATCATAACCTTTGGAACTGTGCACTATTAACTTGTACCCCCAAAACTTTTGCCAATACAGGTTTTAACAAAGTTAGAAAGGCACTTACCACCCTTAAATTCCCCAAGTTTTTCAGGCTTTAGGGACATAGCAAAGACATAATAGGGCACTTGCAACCCAGTCTTCTGCATATACTCAAAAATGTAAAAAAAGAGAAAAAAAGTCTATCACTGTTAAGATGTACTTAACACCACTGCTGCATTTGGAGAACCTTTGTATATCCACCAAATCTGGCTGCCATTCCAAGTCCATGTCTGAAACAACCATTTGGTTGCTTTTAAAGATGTATTCGAGCCAGTCTATGAAAAGTCTAACCATCCTGGTCTGAAAGCTCAGCTGCTACTTCACTCCTGTTCAAGGTTTCACTATGCATTTTGGCTGCCCAGAAAAGAGCATTCACCCCTCCAAAACTCCCAGATTCCCCAGGGTTGCAATATAACATTTTTAAAAGATCCTTCTGCCCCAACATGGCTTCTGCCCCCAACATCATTTACCAATGCAAGTATGAAGGAGGCACGTTCACACTGGCAAATTTAAATGAGTTTGTATCAAGCACCTGCTTTAAAGCCCCTCTTTTACAACATCCTGCAAAAAATGGCCACTGCCCCATGAAGGCATCTGAGTTACTTCATTCTTCCATTTTGCTCTTTCCCTCTCAGATCTATGTTTCAGACATGAGCAGAAAGAGCTGACTCACAAAACATTTGCTTTCATGGGGCTACTGATATGCAGGTTTCAAAAGGCCCCTTATAAAATCATTGTCAAGCTGTTTAGAGTTTTTTCAGGGGGAAAAAAAGAAGAGCTATAAGGCACCACCCTTTTGGCATTTTTCTTTTCTAGAGCTGTGCCAACCAGACCAGTTACTTTCCCCACCCATGATTGTTCCCTAACCCATGCCATGTCTCCTTTTTTCTTGTCTGCCAGCGACTCCTGAGCCATGCTCAGTTTCCTCCATGGGTATGGACAACAGGAAGCTGTCAGGCCTAACGCGTATCCTCACAGTCTCTGGGATATCCATCAAGCTATGTTAACCTCATCAAGAACAAACTGTATGCCCCTGTGCAAGGCTTCAGTGACCTGCTTGACTGAACTGATTCTCTTGAAATTGACAAAATGGAATTCTTCACTATACACCAAACCCCTAAATCTAGGTAATATCTGCTGCCAGCATCTCAGCCTCTCAAAAACACATCAGGATGAGTCTGAATCTACCTCAGACTCTAAGAGAGCTTTCTTGGGAATTTTCTAAATCAGTCACCACTGCCCCTGAGGTCACTTTCCACCCCCACCCCATTCTCAGACACACAACTAGGGTGCCGCTGTTTTTTTTTCATCACCTCTTTAGCCTTTTTTTAGAATGACCTTGGCCTGTAATTTTTTTGCAGCTGCCCATTTATCTCTTAAAAGATCATCCCTTGTGATTAGGTGGAATACCCCTCTCAGGGACTAGCCCTGTGTGTTCAGCAACGCCCTCTGGAAAGCTGAAATATTTGTGAATGTATTTGAGAGCTTATGCACTTCTGACAGTCAGTCATTCTTCTGGAACCCTGGAAAATACAACAACTGCCAGTTCTCTGAACGAATCTAGCAGTTTTCCCAATGAAAAATTTCTGTTCATCTGTCATCTTTCCCCACCTCTCTTTAGAATGTGGAACCATGGCACGTGTTTCAAGGTAGGGATGTGGATTGTAATAATTAGCATGGCTGGAGCTTTCAGTAGTTGGTTTTTGATTCACAACCCCTAGAGCATGGGGTCTGGGTGCATGAGTGTGTGTTTTTACTTGCAGTTCTCTCAAGGCTCAGGATGGTGCTTTATATCAGCGTCTTTTGTTTTGTCCTTGGACTTGACATATGTGAGATTGTGACATTCCAGATGCATCACACAGACTTCTCTGCTGTTTTGCCCAGGTGTGGCTGTTAAAGGTTTGCTGGAGGTGTCCCTGCAACTCTGACTATGACAACATCCAGAGGGCTGTCCATGCCTGAGAAGGGAAAAACTAGTGTTCCTATTTAGTATCAATTGAACTTTAAGTTTTGTTTTTTGTTTTTTGTTTTTTAAACACCACAGTGGCTATATAGCTAGTTAAAATAGCATAAACAAAGTATAGTTCCAGTACTTCATCTCTTTGTCAGTCATTGAGAGTGGTGACTTTTCCTTTTCAGATGTTTCTTTCCTTTGAGCTGGTTTACCAACAGGGTGTCAGGAGACCTGTCTGTGCCAAAGGGAAACAGATGTTCCAATTTAGCATCAAATAAAACTCTTAACTTTACAACATGGGCTAACTAATTAAAAAACACAGAAAACAAAATTATATTTACAGCACTCCATCCCTGTCAGTCATTGATGGTGGCAGATTTTCCTCTTCAGCTCTTCCTTCAACTTTTGGAGCTTGTTAATCCAGACCTTAAGTTATTTTTTGATAGGACTGTAAAGGAGAACATTACAAAATGGTCTTACTAACTTAAAAAAATACTCATTGGGTTTACCTCTATCTTATTTTAAAGAAACAAAAAAATAAAACCCCCTATTTCAGGCCATACAGACATGGAGGTTTGTTTGGCTGCATGGGTGAGTCTGTTTATGAGTGCTCCCTCAGGGTTATACCCCTGGTTCAAATCTTCAGTGATTTGAAGTGTAAGCATGTCCTGTGTGTTAGTTCAGATGCCACCAAAAACTCAAGCCTTGTCATCACCATGCGATCAGACTGAAGAGAAAAAAAATAGGGCAGTTTTTAAATAAAGACTTTTAAAGACCCAGACTGATCAAATTTAAAGACACTGCCATGTGCTCAAAGAAAAAAACTGGACTGTTTTAAATACAGAAAAAAACACTTAAAAGAGGCACCACCATGTGCTCAAACTAAAAAGAAAAAGAGGGGCAATTTTAAATTCTTTTTTTTTTAAAGTCATTTTATTAACCCCTAATCAGTTCTAACTAAATACTTTTTTAAAAAACACCCCACACTTTAGCTTGCCATGTGCTCAAAAAAAAAAAAGGTGGGTTACTGGTGTAACAGTCCTTTGAGATGGGCTGCTCACATACATTCAGTTACAGGCATCTACATGCTGCAGCACACAGTATCCCAGAAAGTCTTTTAGCCCTAGTCTGGCAGGTCAGGGACAGTGGCTATATGTATGACTGACTCTGACCCTCCCAGTCTCTTTTCACCAACTGCAGTTAGGGGAGACTGTGGGAGGGATCTGAATGTATGTGAGTAGTCCATCTCAAAGAATGATGGTTACATCAGTAACCCATCATTCTTCTTTGAGCACTGCTCACATCATTCAGTTACAGGTGACTGCTAGCCATACCCAGGATGGTGGGCAGAGTCACAGCTTACCCATTTTGAGTACAGCTCTGCTGAATGTGGCGCTCTTACCTGTTGGATGATAGCATAGTGTGTCATGAAGGTATGTACTGATGACCACGAGGCTGCTCTGCAGATCGTCTGGATCAGGACCTGCACAAGGAAGCCACTGGTGAAGCTTGGGCTCTGGTTGAGTGTGCCCCTACCTTGCCCAGAAGGGGTGTACTCAACTGTCTGTGGCAGTCTTTAATACAGTTCCTAATCCACTTGGAAATGCACTGTGATACTGGTTGTCCTCATTCGTTCCCCAGTCACAAACAGTTGGGAGGTCTTATGGAAAGGACTTGTGTTCTCAATGTAAATTAAGAGAGCCTTTCTGACATCCAGGGTGTGCCACCTCCTTTGGTTCTCTGTAACCTGAGGATCTGGGGGGAAAAAAAAATGACAAAAAACACTGGAAGGCAAATGTCCTGGTTCAGGTGGAAAGGGGATGAAGGATGGGTGTGGGTGCAGCAATACCTTATCAGGGAAGAACCTCATATAAGGAGGTTTGAGGAGAGGGCCCTCAGTTCAGAGACCCATAAAGGCCACCTTCCAGGTGAGGGTGCATGAGGCCAAGCGTTCTTAGGAAGGCTCCATTAGGCAGTGGAGCACCACATTAAGATCTCACTGTGGGGTAGGATCTCTAGGCTGAGGGTAGATTCTCACTGGCTTTCAGAAACCTGGTAGAAGCAGGGTGGGAGAAGACTGGGACACCTTCTACTTTATTGTGCAAGGTAGAAATTGCCATCAGATGGACCTTCAGGGAGGAGGTTAAAGCCCTATTCTTGAGGTACAGCAGATAAGTAAGGATGAAGTGAATAGGGGCTGACTCTGGTACCATGCCTTTGTCCTTAGCCTAGAAGGAAAAACGTTTCCGCTTAGCAGCGTAGATAGCGCTGGTAGAGGGTCTCCTACTACCCATCAGTATTGATTTGCTTTCTGGGCAGAGTCTTTTGCTCATTTAGCCATGCACTCTCCCAATGTTCCCTCTAAGGCCCTAAGGCAGTTGAGCAACTTATGTTGATGGCTGTGCAGCCCCCCTGCTGGCCTGATCCTGCCCCACCCACTCTCCCAGTCACCCCCCAGTCAGCCCGATTCTGCCCCTCCCCACCCCTCCAGCTGGCCCAACCCCATCTTCCCTCCAATCCTCCACCTTGTTTCATAGCCGGCTGCCCCTGCCCTGTCCCCAATCGCCCCCTGCTTCCTTACCTGGCTGCTGGAGTGGCGCAGCCTGGCCACCGGCTGCTCCTCCAGCCAGCTGAAGCGCTCATTGAGCATGCACAGAGGTGCTGTAAGATGATAATATATACAGTATATGGAGGTATCTGTATTAGAAGTTATAAATATGTTTGATAGGATTCAAGGGTTGTGTTTACACAGCCCTCTTATTTCGAAACAACAGAGGTTGTTTCGAAATAAGATTTAGGCTGTTCACACGACGCACGGTTGTTTCGAAACAATGGGTCCTGTTGTTTCGAAGCAATGGCATTGTTTTGAAATAACTTAAACCCCATGAGGGGATGAAACAACGCCGTGCAAACGTTGTTTCAAAACAACGGTGACTTGTTTCGAAATAACTGTTGCCTGAACCTGCTATTTCGCTTTGAGCTTTTTTCCTTAATTTGAATTAACAAACTGTTAATTCGAATTAAGTTATTTTGAAATAAGGCATTATTTCGATACAAGTTGTTTCGAAACAACAGTATCGAAATAACCCTGTGTGTGAACACAGCCAAGGAGACCTAGACAAATCAGAGCATTAGGTAAACCAAATTTCCTGAGGTTCAACAAGGACAAGTGCAAAGTCCTGCACTTAGTACCGAAAAATCCCATGTACTATAGGCTGGGGACTGATAAGCTAAGTAGCAGGTCTGTAGTAATGGACCTGGGGGTTATTGTGGGCAGGAAGCTGGACATGAGTCTACAGTGTGCTTTTGTTGCCAAAAAGGCCAAAGGCATATTGGGCTGCATCAGTAGGAGCATTGCCAGTAGATTGAAGGATGTAATTATTCCCCTCTATTCAGCATTGGTGAGGCCGTATCTGGAATGTTGTTTAAGTCTCCCCACTACAGAAAGATATTGTCAAATTAGAAGGCGTCCAATGGAGGGCAACAAAAATGTTTAGGAGGTTGAGGAAAGACTGAAAGAACTTGGCTTATTTAGTCTGCAGAAGAAAAGACAGAGGGGGAATTGAAAGCTGGTTCCTGCCACTTGCAGACAGTGGCAGGAGCCAGCTCCAGCTTTGAGACTCCTGCTGCTTGCCAGCAAGCAGCCCAGAGCTGGATCCATCCAATGCCACTGTGCTGCCAGCCAGACACAGCAGGTGGCGATGCAGGGCCCATGCCCTTCTGGCCCCAGTGGAGTAATGCCCCTGGCTTAATGGCCCATTAAGGAAAACCTCAGACAATGGTGGATTTAGAGTTAGTGGAGCCCTGTGCCCAGCTTCATTTTCAGGGCCCCACTCCCACTGGAGACCGAGCCAAGAAAAAGAACTCTTTCTTACTCCCCCTCCCCAGTTTCATTTTTAATTTTTTTCCTTCATTCTCCTCCTCTATTATAATATTAGGAAGTAAATGAAAATAAACTGAGGTATCTTGATTGTTTTTTTAGTTTAACTTTCTTTCCACAGACCACTTGTAAGTTGCTAAAAGTCTCAGCAGACCACTTAATGATCTTTCCAAATGTTTTTTGTACTGTTAGTTAACTGCCATTGTACTGTTAGGTAACTACTTTGGATAAAAGCGCTTTATTAAAAAAAAAAAAAACAACAAAAAACCCTCTCCTCGGTCCATCTAAATGGAGTTCTCAGACCATAGTTAGAGAACTTCTGGTCTACATGAAAACTTGTATTTGCATTATACCAAGCCTCCTAAAATCTTCTGCACACCTAAGGGCCAGCCCAGGATTCTCCAGGAATTGAAATTTGGGGGAGGGGGGGGGGGTGAAGGCCAATGAGGTGTGAGACTGTGGTGGTGAAGAGAGGCTCTATGGCCCCATAATAAAAACTGAAAAGTGGTTCATGAATGGCCATTTGCTTAGATTATCACACAAAGTTGGCTGCTGGTCTGGGACCAATACAATTCAACATATTCATAAATGATCAGGTAAAATGGGTGAACACTGAAGTGGCAGGCTTTGCACATGGTACAAAATTACGCAAGATTAAATTGGATTATTATTAAATTTGCCTCATTAAATCCAAACCAGCCTGTGAAGAGTTTTACAAAGGGATCTTACAAAACTGGATGACTAGCCAACAAAATGGCAGCTAAAATTGAAAGTTGATAAATACAAAGTAATGCCTATTTGAAAACAGAAACCTAGTGATACATATAAAATAATGGGGCCTAACTTAGCTGTTACCACTCAGGAAAGAGATAGACTCAGAGGGTGTGTTCACACAGCAGTCTTATTTCGAAACAACAGAGGTTGTTTCGAAATAAGAAACGCCACATTCACACAACGTACTGTTGTTTCAAAACAATGGCGTTGTATCGAAACAACTTAAACCCTACATGTTATTTTGAAACGACGGTGACTCATTTAGAAATAACTGTTGTCCGAACATGCTATTTCGCTTTGAGCTTTTTTCCTTAATTCGAATTAAAATTTTCTTAATTCGAATTAACTTATTTCGAAATAACGCCTTATTTCGATACAAGTTGTTTCGAAACAACTTGTATCGAAATAACCCCCTGTGTGTGAACGTAGCCAGAATCTCTTAAGGTCAGAAGGACCAATATGACGGTCTGGCCTTCTGCACAATGCAGGATGCAAAACCTCACCCACTCACTCCTGTGATAAATCTCTGACTGAGTTAAAGTCCTCATATCACAAATTAAAGACTTTAAAGTACAGAGAATCCGCCAGCAAGTGAGCCATCCTATGTTCCATGCTACAGAAGAAGGTGAAAAACCCTCAGGGCCCTTGCCAATCTGCCCGAGGGAAAATTCTTTCCCAAATTCTGACTCAAAAATATGACAATCAATTAAAACCTGAGCATGTGAGCAAACCTCATCATATATTGGAGTCTATTGTGGATAGTTCTCTGAAAAATTCTGTTCAGTGTGTGTGTGTGCACAAAAGCTAATGATGTGTTAGGAAGGAACCATTAGGAAAGGAAATGGATTTAATAAGACAGAAAATATCATAATGCCACTATACAAAACCAGGGTACTCCCACATCTTAAATACAGCATGCAGATCTGCTTCCCCGATGTCAAAAATATATATATTTGAATTGGAAAAGATATAGAGAAAGGCAATTGAAATGATTAGGAGCATTGCACAGCTTCTATCTGGGAAGAGCTTAATAAAACTGGGACTTTTCAGTTTGGAAAAGAAATGACTAAGGGTAGATGTAGAAGTCCATAAAATTGTGATGGGTATGGAGAAAGTAAATAAGGAAATGCCATTTAATATTTCATATAACACAAGAATTAGGTGTCCCCCAATGAAATTAATAGGAAGTAGGTTTAAAACAAACACAAGGAAGTATTTCTTCCTGTAACACACAGTCAACCAGTTTAACTCTGTGCCTGAGAATGCTGTGAAAGCCAACACTATAACGGGGTTCAAAAAAGAATTAGCTAAGTTTAAAGAGAGTAGGTCCATCAATGGTATTAATTAGGATGAGCAGGGATGCAACAGCATGCAACAGCATGCTCTGAAATGTTCCTAGTTTCCTTTTGCCAGAAGGTGGGACTAGATGTCAAGAGACGGCTAGCTCCATGACTGCCTTTTCAGTTCATTGCCTCTGAAGCACCTGGCATTGGCCACTGTCAGAAGACAGGTGACTGATGAAGTGGGATTTTCTCCTATGAAAGCTCATGCAATAAATAAATTTGTTAGTCTTTCAGTGCCACAGGACTCCTTGCTTCTTTTGCTGAACTAGACTAACATGGCTACCCCTTTGGAACTGGGCTAGATTGCCATTGGTCAGATACAGTATTGCCATTCTAATACTCTTATGTAAAAATTAATTAAAACATAACAAATTTTTATTACAGAAAATATCCAGGATATTGACCTCTCAAGGTAGCGATCATGTGAGATAACAACCTTGGCAAATAAAGCATTTTAAAAATCTTGGCCTACAAGGAAATATTTACATAATTTTCCCAGTCACAAATCTAGCGTTCTGGAGCAAAGTCACTAAAACACAGTGCGATAATAAATTTGTTAGTCTGTAAAAGTGCTACTTGACTCCATGTTTATTTAACAAACAAATGTTGCTTTAATATGTTCCTCTCCATACCTCACTCACCTTGTCAATACTGGAGAGAGACCCACAGTTCAGAGGTGAAGTACATCACATCACATCACAGGGCTAGAAGGGACCTCATAAGATCTTCACATCCAACCCCCTGGGAATTGAACCCAGGACCTTCTGCATGTGAAGCAGAAGGGTTAACCACTACATTATTTGTAGGTGCTTTCACCAGAGTTCACCTTCCAGGGAAAAGGGGGACAAAGGCAATAGCAGCTCATTCCTCCAGCTGTTGGCTGAGTTGTTCTTCACTACTTCACTCAATCACCTTTGTTGTAGATTACAGTTTCCTTCTCCACACTTTGTGTGATTTGACTTCTGTGATTTTAGGTCTCATCTGATGCAGGCTGGAAGTCTCTAGTCTCCACAAAGTATGATTACTTTCTCATACTCCAGGGCTAAGCGCTAGCACTTAGATCTTCATGATCATCTGTGATTTCAGCTGTAATGGGCACTTAAAATAACAAAAGACTCTGTACAGAGCCTGACTAAAAAGGATAAGCCAGGGGCGTCACTGGCACTGCGCACCCAGGGCACGTGCCCTGAATCCCAGCGCCGGTGCCCTGGATCTGGCGGGGCCACCCCCTCCCAGTCTCCGGCCCAATCGGGCTGGAGATCCAGGGCCCAGCCGCCGGCAGCCGACGCAGCCCCGTCCCCAGCCAGGGATCCGGGGCCCGGCTGGCCACGGCAGCCCCATCCCCAGCTGGGGGCCCGGCCGCCCACGGCTGCAGCAGGGAATCCGGGGCCCGGCCACCCACGGCGGTGGCAGCCCTGGCCCAGGCTGGGGATGAAGGACCCAGCTATCCGTGGCTGCTTCCGGCCCCGGCCCCGGCCCCGGCCAGGGATTCAGGGCCCAACCACCCGCAGCTGCTTCTGGTCCTGTCCCCAGCCAGGGATACGGGGCCTAGCGGTGGCTTCTGTCCCTGTCCCCGGGCAGGGGGCAGGGCCTGGGCCCGTGCCCCAGGTACCTCCCCGGGGCAGTGACGCCTCTGGGATAAGCACTATTTAACCAGCCCAACACTTGTTAAAACATAGAGCTGATTGCTAATCACATACTTCTTGTAAGGGAGAGCCCATAACATCAAGCGAACATCTGTCCCCTTCCCCATCAACTGAGAAGCAATCTCATATGGCAGTGAACCTCCTTAAATATGCCAAAGTGCCACCAGACTCCTTGTTTGTTTTCCTCACTTCTCAGTGAGTTCAGTTCAGTCCAGTCATTTCCAGTCAATGACTAAATTGGTATAAGACTTTGTAACACCCACGTGGCCAGATTGAGTCTGCCTTCCAGGCGGCTCTGACCAGAGAAAGGGTGTGCACGGGAACACAGCAAGGAGAGCCCCTTTACCCGAGGGGCACCTGTTCCAAACCCCCAGAGTGACCATACACACACTGGGATAGCACAGGGATTATGGGAATGGGGAAGGTTTATTTACAGAGATGCAAAGGGGAAACCAACAGGGGAGATGGGGCAGCAGTCACACAGAGTAACAGCTAACACAGGGCCCTGCAAGGCCCAACAATAGAGCAGGCTTGAGGCAGATGTGAGCTCCGCTTCTGCACCATGAGTTCAGGAGTCCCAGCACAGTTCCAGTCCAGAGTTCAGTCCAGCAACTCCTAGTCTTCGGCGCCAGCACTTTCCCAGCAAAAGTAAATCCTCTGATGCCTCTCCTGCCGCTCTCTGCGAACCCAGAGCAACACCCTCCCCACTTAACTAACTACAACCTCCCCCCTGAGTTCCAGGTGCTGTACTCATGGCCCCACAGCTCCAGATGGCCAGTCACTGGATGCTGCTCTGTCCTTGGGTGACTCTCCCCAGCACTGGGTCCTTCTGTGGGTGCTGACCTGGCATCCCAGGTCAGCCGCTCTGTCTTCCCTGGCTTCAGGCAGGGCATCTCTCCCTGCTTCCTTCCCAGCCCTCTGGCTGCAGCTCCAGCTCCCCTTCTCAGCTCCACAAACCCTCTCCCACAGGGCAAAAATTTAAAGGAACCATGCTCCTTAAAACCCCAGGGGGGTTACACTCTCCCCCTCTCCAAAAGAAAAGGATTCTTGGTGTCCCCAACAAGGTGGGCAGTTTCAGCAGAAGACCCAGGGCCCCCATTGGTCAGGAGTATCGCAATCGTCCAACTCACGGGACACCGAGGGGTGGAACAGGTTTCCTGTGAGACAACTCACCCCCCCCCCGGGGTACTCCAGAGATTTTTAATTCACTGGGTTCTCCCAACCGATCATATGTCAGCACACATCTGGGCTTCCCTTCCCTGGAGGGACGTCTAAGTTGGCTGTCAGGCATCGACTGCTGTGGGACTTACTGAACATGGGGGCATGGTGACAGATCCTTGAGGTGTAAAAGCAGGGGCATCTGGATCTAAAGTGGCTGTATGGGGTACAGGGGTCTCTTCCTCATCAGGCCCTTGGTGGGTCTCCACAAATTTGGCTACTGAACCCTCTGGGACACTTACTGTGGGTTCTTCCCATTCCCCATCTCTTTGTGCAATGTTGGAAAGATCTGGTGTGGTTGAAACTTCTCCAAAAGACATTGGCTGAACACTAGTTCTTCCTCATTCTCTGAGGAGCCAGGTGTTTGCAAAGTCCTATTATAGCTGCATTGCTGGGATCGTGTCCGACTTGCAGGACCAGAGGGGCTCAGAAACTGTGGGAACATCCTCATCCTCACTCTCTGAGGCACTGGGTGTTTGCAAAGTCCTGTTATATCTCCATGTCTTGGATCGTGTCCAACTGGCAGGACCAGGGGTCTCAGAGACTGTGGGATCATCCTCATTGGGAAACAATACCTGTCCAACAGGTAACAGGTGATTCCGGTGTAGAGTTTTAGTGGGGCCACGACTGCCCTGCAGTCATATCCAATACACTGGTAGATCTCCCAGTTTCTCCTCAACGACATACGGGTGTGACTCCCAACGATCAGCGATTTTGTGCTTTCCTTATAATCCCAGATTTCGGGCCAGCACCTGATCACCAATCTGAAGTTCCTGTTGCCTCACTCGCTGATCATATTGCAATTTGTTCCTTTGATTCTGTTGGCCAGAAGCTTGTGTTGCTATCCGATATGCCTCCTTCAATTGGTCTTTTAGGCGAGCCACATACTCCAAATATGTTTCAGGGAGTGCTCCATCAGAAGACACTCCAAAACAGAGGTCAACTGGCAGCTGTGCCTCTTGACCAAACATCAACATATATGGTGTGTAGCCAGTTGCCTCATGCTGAGTGCAGTTATAGGCATGTACCAAGTGCTCCACATGCTGGCTCCAGGACTTTTCTGGTGAGGCTCTAGGGTTCCCAGCAAGTTGAGCGGCGTGCAGTTGAATTGTTCAGGCAGTGAATCCGCTTGTGGATGATAAGGGGTGGTGTGTTATTTTTTGATCCCCATGATTGTGCAAAGTTCTTTTATTAATCGACTCTCAAAATCCCGTCCCTGGTCTGAGTGTAGTCTTGCACGCAACCCATAGTGAATGAAGAACTTGTCCCACAGGATCTTGACAACTGTGGAAGCTTTTTGATTTTTTGTGGGATAAGCCTGAGCATAATGAGTAAAATGGTTGGTTACTACCAGGATATTTGTCATACCCTAGCGATCAGGTTCTAATGACAGAAAGTCCAGACAGACAAGCTCCATGGGTGCTGAACTTGTGATATTGACAAGATGGACTGTCTTCTTAGGCAAAGTCTTTCTTTGGATGCATCAGGTACAAGTGTGTACATGGTGGGCAATGTCACGCCCCATCCGGGGCCAATAGAACCTTGCCTTAACTAAGGCCTCTAATCGTTCTACTCCCAGGTGACCCGTTCAATCATGGCAGGCCTCCAATACACCTTGCCGATACTTTTGTGGTCGTATCAACTGCTTTGGGTGAGGTCTCGGGGAATGCTTCTTTCCTCGATAAAGTCGCCCACGTTGAACCAATAAGCGATCCCATTCCTTCAGCAAGAGGACCTCCTCTGGATGACTCGGTCGAATACTCTTGGGATCCTTTCCCCTTTCCAAACTGTAAAGGACATCCTTCATTCGTGGATCAGCTCTCTGGACATGTTCCACCTCCCAATGCTTTAGTCTGGGCAACTGAGGATCCTGTACTCTACTAAAACTTGAGTAGGCTATGGGAATGGCTTGTGGGGGCACCCCCAAGAGTCAATTGCTCGTTCCCCATTGGCCGTGGAGTGTTCCTCCACAACAGATACTCATTGGCATAAAGCTCTCAGTTCAGGGGTACCCACATTCATCCAATTATTTGGTGACAAGTCTTTAATGTGAAGCTGATGAGACAAGGCATCTGCATCTATGTTTGTTTGACCCAGATGATACTGAAGGGTGAAATCATAAGCAGAGAGTGCTGCTAACCACCGATGTCCTTCTACAGATAATTTTGCTGTTGTCTTGATATATGTCAGAGGGTTATTATCAGTCTTTACAATAAACTTTGCTCCATACGGGTAATCATGAAACCTCTCTGTCACAGCCCATTTTAACACCAGCAACTCCACTTGATGAGCAGGGTAGTTTCTCTCTGATGATGTGAGGCCTTGACTTGCAAAAGCTACTGGTCGAAGTTTGCCTTCATGCTCTTGATAGAGGACAGCTCCTAAACCAGTGTAGCTTGCATCAACATGGAGCTCATATGGCTGAGTGGGATCAGCATACACCAAAACAGTTTCTTGAGTAAGCTGTTGAATGATGTTATGGAAAGCTGCTTCACATTCAGAAGTCCAGTGCTTTCCTAACGGTGTGCTCACATTGAAGTATTGATGCCGGGGTGGTCTGCCCTTTTTCTTATTTGTGGGAGGGTATCCCTCTGTGAGGGCATGCACAATATGGGAATAATTTTTTTATGAACCTGTGATAATAGTCACAGAATCCCAGAAATGATTGTAATTCCTTGAGAGTTGTAGGCCTTGGCCAGGTGGTAACTGCTTTTACCTTCTCTGGGTCTGTCGCTATACCATCTGCAGATACAATATGTCCTACATATCGCACAGATGTCTGGCAGAAGATGCACTAGTCTAAGGATAACTTGAGACCAGCCTCTTCCAACCGATTCAGGACCTTGCACAGCCGAGTTTCATGTTCTTCTAAAGTGCGCCCGAAGACCACAATGTCATCCAGATACACCAGGGACTCTAACAGGTGCATATCCCCTACAACCTGTTCCATGAGTCGCTGAAATGTGGCTGGAGCCCCAGATACTCCGTGTGGCATGATTAAATTGGTAAAATTCCAAGGGGCAGATGAACGCTGTCTTCTCTCGGTCCTCTGGTGCTATGGGTACTTGATAGCATCCACTGAGGAGATCAAGTACTAAGAACCAGCGACTGCCATTCAGACTATCCAAAGCATCCACCTGGGGCATTGTGTATTGGTCAGGAATTGTTCGCCTGTTCAGAGTGCGATAATCAACACACATGCGCACCTTACCGCTTTTCTTTCGTACTACAACAATTGGTGATGCATAAGGGCTCCTGGATTCCTCAATAATACCTGCTTGGGCCAGTTTCTGTAGGTGCTGCCTCACATCTTCAATATCTGCAGGGGCTAATCGTCTTGATCACTCTCGAAAAGGCTGACCATCTTGCATTCAGATATGGTGTTCCACACCCTGAGCACACCCAACATCTCACTCGTGCATAGAGAAAACAGCCTTCCTCTTGACTAACTCCTCACACAGCCAGTCCTTCCACTTGGCAGGAATGGGGGAATCCCCAAACTGGAAACTATCCTTCCCAAAAGGCTTAGCCTTGGTCTCCTCTTGGGATGTAGGGCATCCCACTCGCTAGTATGCAGCTTTACATAAAGCATGCATTGGTAGCTCCTGCAGATAGTTATTCCCCGCCATCTCTCAACACTTATGTGCTAATCTTCGAAACAGGTTTGCATTTGTCCCTAGGATTAAAGGTGCATATGGTCTTCCCTTTGGATCTGGGCAGATCAATGCCAATGTTTCTATTTCCTGGGTTGTCCTGGTAACATCCTTTGGAAATTGGACCTTTACCAGGATATACCCCAGATAGGGGCATGAGTCACCACCAATTCCCCAGACTGTTAAGCCGGACAGGAAATGCAGGGGCAAATGCTGCAGGTGTTCTTGATAGTAAGATTCATAAAGTATGGTGACCTGTGATCCATTATCCAGCAATGCCTCACACAAACATCCCTCTATATGGATGGGTACAACAGCTTGGGGCCCTATTAGCCCATCAGGGTAACCCTGATCTGTGTTCTTTTGGAATTTTAGGGTCTTGGATGGCTCCTTCTCCAAGCCCCGTTGGCGTTTCCCTGAAACCCCCTACAGCTTTCCTGCAGTCTTTGAGATACCCTTGCATGGTCTGTCCTGTTCTGGCTCTCCAACGCATAGTGTCCATCTCTCCCACAGTTATAACAAAACCCCTTTTTTGGGCTATCACCCCTCTGGTTATTTTTCCTTTTTCCAGATGGCGCAGCATAAGCCTTCAGCATGGCTACTTCTTGGGTCAAATCTCTCAGGGCTGCTGCTACTGATGGGGCATCTTCTGTTACTCCACGCACTGTGGTAGTGTAACTCCCTTTGTATCTGCCTGCATAAATCGCTCCTCTTCTTCACATATCTCTCGAATGAGATTGTGGAATGGAGGTGGATTTTGGGTCCGCTCCCCCAGCTATAGACACCACAGCATCAACCCATCTTGTCGGGTTTCCCGAAGGATCTGATCTAACCTTGCAGAATCAATGCACTTAGTGGGAATTCCTCCCTTCTGCACTACCTGCTGCAGTAAATCCTCCAGCCTCCTGACAAAATCTGACAACCTCTGATGAGACCCTTGATAGGTGTGACGAAACCGATAATACATGTCTTCGCCACTGTCCGTTGTGCTGTAGACACTCTCAAGAGCAGCTAAATAGTCGTGCACTGTGGCAGCCGGTTGGGAGTCTTTCAGGGTTCAGACAATCCGCACAGCAGGTCCCCTCAGACTCTCAAGCACCCGTTTCCACTTTTCAGCATCAGAGCGTTGCCACTCTTGGACAAGGGGCACTGAAGATTCCCTCCAGGTCTCATAATCATCTTCCCCATACCGGCCACCAAGTGTAACACCCACGTGGCCAGATTGAGTCTGCCTTGCAGGTGGCTCTGACCAGAGAAAGGGTGTGCACGGGAACACAGCAAGGAGAGCCCCTTTACCCAAGGGGCACCTGTTCCAAACCCCCAGAGTGACCACACACGCACAATGGGATAGCACAGGGATTATGGGAATGGGGAAGGTTTATTTACAGAGGTGCAAAGGGCAAACCAACAGGGGACATGGGGCAGCAGTAACACAGAGTAACAGCTAACATAGGGCCCTGCAAGGCCCAACAATAGAGCAGGCTGGAGGCAGACATGAGCTCTGCTTCTGCATCATGAGTTCAGGAGTCCCAGCACAGTTCTAGTCCAGAGTTCAGTCCAGCAACTCCTAGTCTTCGGCGCCAGCACTTTCCCAGCAAAAGAAAATCCTCTGATGCCTCTTCTGCCGCTCTCTGTGAACCCAGAGCGACACCCTCCCCACTTAACTAACTACAACCTCCCCCCTGAGTCGTAGGTGCTGTACTCATGGCCCCACAGCTCCAGATGGCCAGTCACTGGATGCTGCTCTGTCCTTGGGCGACTCTCCCCAGCACAGTGTCCTTCTGCTGCCAGCCGCTCTGTCTTCCCTGGCTTCAGGCAGGGCATCTCTCCCTGCTTCCTTCCCAGCCCTCTGGCTGCAGCTCCAGCCCCCCTTCTCACCTCCACAAACCCTCTCCCACAGGGCAAAAATTTAAAGGAACCACACTCCTTAAAACCCCAGGGGGGTTACAACTTTGTTACTAGCTAGCTGACAACTGGGGGGGGGGGGATGGGTTGTAAAGGGGGGTCTTAGGGAAATCCCTGGGCCAGCCCAACCACTGAGGCACCTAAGCATGCAGCAGTGAAGGGGCCCCTGCTGCCAAAAGGCTGCCACTGCCATTGCTTTCAGCAGCTGTATGGAGCACACAGGACCTTCTGCCACTGAAAAACTGTTGTGGCCACTGACATGCAATGTCGAAACATCCCTCCCATCACTGCAAAAAAAAAGCTGCTGCCAGGGGCACTTTCAGCAGTGGGGGGGGGGGGGGCAGCAGTATTGAAACTTCAGCACCACTGGCTTTTTTTAGGTGCCAAGGGCAAAATCATGGGCACCATGGTGATCTGGTGCCTGGAATTTGTTGAGCCCTGAATTACATTTACTGAATGTGAAAAATGTGTGAAAATAAAAAGTATTGATGAGTGGTTCCCAACCTTTTCTAAGCTGGGGTTCCCTTTTTAATCCAAAAAAAACTGTGCAGCCCTCTGGCTGCATGAGGGATGATGTGGTGCTGCTGTGGGCCGAATCTGGCCAGGGTGCAGGAGCTGCCACAGCCATGGCCTCCTCCTCTTCCCCATGCCAGTGAGCAGGGCCACCACAGCCATGGCCCCCAGGCAGTCCCTTCAGGGGAGCAGAGCCAAGCCACCACCAGCATCAGCAAGTGATGCCACCAGCGAGCCCTCTGCACACTCCCTCCTCCCCACCAGGATCCAGCCCCACTGGGGAGCATCAGGTGTGCAGCTGGGTTCCAGCCCCAGCAGGGAGCAGTGCTAAAGATCCCCTGCAACATGTTTGCAGACCCCATGCTGGGAACCACTGACAGCTGGAGCCATGTGTGGTGAGTAGCTGGGATGAGCGAGAGGGACCTGGACAGGGCCTAGTGCAGAAGGACCTCAACAGCCAAGAGTCCTTTGGGTCAGACTAGAAGGGGGCTGGTGACTCTGTTGGGGGGGGGGGGGTTAATGGGCCCTTCCCCCTAAAGCATGGGGCATGTGGTCACTGCCAGAGAAAGTGTCTGACTCTCTGCAGTGCAGCTATGGCCTCGGCCACATGTGAGGAACAGACTGTGTCCCCAGACCCCAGAAAGTGTGTATGCTGCCCCTGTTCTGGGGGTGGTGTTGAGTGTTCATCTTTAACCATTCTCCTTTTTTTCTTTTTTATTTTTTGTTTGATTTTTGATTGCTGTTCATTTAATAAGTTGTATTGCTTAGTACTATATACAATAATTAGAGTCAAGGAAGCGCCTGCTGCAGATGGGGACAGTTCCATGCAAAGGCTTTAGAGGCTGCAGTCCTGGCCCCCAGCATATTAGGGGGGCCATTTGGCTGGAGCCTCCACAGCAGATCCTGGTAGGGCAGGTGACAGTACTCCAGTCCCTGGAGGGCCATGCCAGAGGCTGCACCACAAACCAGCTGGGCCTGTCCCCAGGGACAGACCAGCTGGCTCAGGGTTGGGGAGGGAGTACAGCAGTGTCTGGCTCCAGAGCACTGCCCCACCCAGCACTGGTCCACCCCCCCACAGGCCACCAAAGTGGAGGGCAGGGCTCCAGGCCAGAGTCTACCCACTAAAGTGAGCAGCCCAGGGCCCTATAATCCAACCCTAACTGCAGAGTTAGCACCCCAGAGTGGAGACACCTTGGTACCTGGCCTAGATGTCCACAACTATATTGGGAACTGAGTTCCCCACAGGAATAAAGGGCCCAACCTTGTCAGGGTTACAGGGACCCATCCCCACAGGAGAGTGGGAGGGGAACCCTCAAGTTCGGCCAAGCCTCTAGGTAAAAGATGTGGGAGTAAGGAATAAGATCCATCTCCTATGTGTGAGGCAGGATAATTCACCACGCAGCAGGCCTATTCCTCCACTTACACGTTTTTGCTGTTATCCTATTGCCAAGAGAAGGGAAAAAATATTATGCAAATTATCTGCCAGATTGCTTATTAAAAAAATATACTTTGAGCACGGTTTGCAGAATAAGTTCACAGAATGCAAAAAGCCTGAATGGCTTTGTGACTTGCAACACTTAGTAAGTTTAGTCATTTGTCAGATTTCTCATGAATTTTGGGGCCCCCACTTTTGTTGGGGGACAGGTGTGTTTCACTCTAAATCCATCACTACCCTCAGCTGAGCACTGCCAGCTTCTCCCCTGCCCTGCTTCAACCTGGGAGCAGAATCCCTGCTTCAGCCTGGGAGCAGTAGCACTCCAGCTGGGAGAAAGGCTGTGCCACTACACAGCAGTTGAGAACTACTGCTTTAGTCTATACAGTCTTCAGCCAGGAATTACCTCTGGATCTATTCATCTACAACCAAAGCTGTGAACATAGGACTGAGACCCATCTAGGTACTACATGGGCACCAGAGGAACTACACAAGCCTGCAAACTCCAAATTTTACTGGAAACTTGATATATAGGGACTTTTAAATTACTTGCATGCATTTGATTGCTTTAATCCCTTATCAATTCTGATAGTTGGTTTCTTTCCTTGTGTACTAAACCTCTAGTTCTGTTACTAAAGGACTGGCTGGCAGGATGATTATTTGGGTAAGATCCAAACTCACACAGATCTGGTAATGTGACTGATCTCAGGACATTACAATGTTCCCTCTAAGCTGATGACGCAGCTGAGCAAATTACGGATGCAGCTGAGGAAGTTATGAATACAAGTGAGCAAGTTCCCTGCTGGTTCCCCAACCCCTACCAGGCCCCTTCCCCACTACCTGCCCTCTTGAGTGTATCTATAACTTGCTCAGCTGTATCATCCTTAGTGGGAACACGAGTCACTTGCTGGTGGATTTTCGGTACCTTGAAATGTTTAAATCATGATTTGAAGATTTCAATAACAGACACATAAGTTAGGAGACTAATACAGGAGTGACTAGCTAAACTTCTTTGGCCTGCATTATGCAGGAGGTCAGATTAGATGATCATACTGGTCCTTTGAAGGGGATGGCATAAGTCAGCAAACTCCATCCTGGGCCTTAAGACACCATTTCAGGGATCCAGGGTGGTCATGTGGCACCTGTCCCCCTCCCTGAAGTCAGTCACATGGGCCATGGATCAACAGATGAGGTAATGCCCCATATAAGGAAACAGCTCACACTTAGCCCAGGTGGAATGATATGCCATGTAAGGTAAACAACCCGAAAGCCAGGTTTGTAACTGGCTCAGTGCCAGCATCCCCCAGACCTGACCTCCTTCCTCTAAACTGTAATATATAACCCATGTTATTGTTACTCTTGGGGAGCCAGCTTCCTTAGGGAACTGCTCCACCAGATCTGGTAGGTAAATAAAAGCATATGCTTGTGTGACCTCCTCTGCCTCTGTGTGTCTTGGGGCCACTCAGGCCGACTCGGGAACCACAAGGGCTTTGGGCTGTTACAATTGGGGGCTCGTCTGGGATCCCGAGGTGAGAGCCACAAGAAGCCAAACGCTCACTGCCAGCAAACGGTCCCGCTTCGGACCATCGGGTCTTTTGCTTCTCCTGGCCGCTAGCTAAGGGCCCCTGCTGGAAAAATTGGATTCCTGAGCAGAGGATGTCACAGGAACAGGTAAGATAGAGTGAGCCTTCGGGTGAGTTCTCTTGAACCTGAGAGTTTGTACAGTTTAAGATAGAGTGAGCTTGCAGGCAAGATCTCTTGAACTCGGGAATTTGTACTATGGTCTAACTATGGGTCAGGAGGGAACTAAGGTGGTTCCAGACAGTCCACTGGACTGGGTGTTGCAACACTGGAAAGAATTGGGGGAGGCGGGGTTAAGCAAACAGAGGGCTGCTCAGCTGTGTATTGTTAACTGGCCAGGCTGTACTTATAAAAATCAAGCTTTGCAGTGGCCCCCTATGGGCACTTTCGATCTAAATAAGGTGGTTTATCTTCGGAAAATCCTGGAAAGTTTGTTCTCGGGGCACCTGGATTATTATTATATTTGGTATGAGGCTATGTCTAAGCATTTGCCCCCTAAAAGTGCCCCACCGGGCATCTGTGCCCTAAGTGTCTCTGCACTGCCGGCATATGACGACGAACTTTGAGTGGCGGGGCAGTCTGATCGTCCCGAGGCTATATGCAGAGGTTAAAGGAGGCTTTTCAAAGGTGGGGTGGGGTGGACCCAGAGCAACCACAGCAGGCTTCCCTCTTGGTGAGTTACTTTGTCAGGGGCAGCACCAAGGATATCCGGGAGTATTTCAAAAAGAGCGTCCCTGGTTGGTCAGCGGAATCCATCACCAAAATGCTGGCCATTGCAGTCCATCTCCACAATGGGCGCCAGGAAAAGAAAGAAAAATTGGAGGAAAAAACTGCACAAGCTCTACTGGCTCTGGCGGTGGTTGGTAAGCAAAACGTACCTGCCCCTGCAGGTAACCCCCGTGCGCTTGTTCCCCCAGCCCCTGCCCCTGCTTTTACTTACAGCCCCCCTAGGGACCCCGGCCACCTGATGGTGGTATGTTTCAGATGTGGTGGGTGGGGCTATTTCAGATGGGACTGTCCTAGTCGCCCGAACCCCCGAGCATACCCTTCCAGGGGCCAGGAGGGACGATCAGACCTAGACCCAGGAAGGCCTACCCGACCTCAGTCCCGCAAACTTCTGACTGGCAGAGGGACCCTGCCTTGTCCGGGGACTACTAGGAATTTGCGGGGGGGCCCAGCCTAACTTTTAGCCCTCCTGCTGACCCTGTCTCCCACCGACCCAAAAGTTACCCTCAAAGTGGGTGGCCAGCCTGTTGACTTTCTCCTTGACACTGGAGCAGTGGTCTCCACCCTCTGTATGCCCGTGGCCTCCATCTCTGTGGAGAAATTCTCTTTCCAGGGAGTGGAGGGCTTACAGCGTTCAGCCCCTTTTCTACAACCCACCCAGGTTCAGTGTGGGCCGCTGGGGGATGAACACGCATTCCTCCTTCTGCCAAGCGCACCCATGCCCCTCCTGGGCCGAGACCTCCTCTGTAAGTGGAGGGCCACCATCCATCCATCCCCTGAGGGTATTACTCAGTGTCCCCGAACACAGGGTCTCTGATTTAATAGCCACCTTGCAGGAGGTGCTGGAAGGGTCCCCCAGGAAGCTCCTCGCAACATTTAGGCAGAGTGCCAGGAGGGAGTTGGGCATCTCCGCTCGTGTGTCCCGGTCCAGATCGCCCTTTGTAGCTCCTGGACCCCTGCGTGCAGCAATACTCTACCCCTCATGACTGAGTGGTGGGGGCCACACCACAAATAATAAATCTCATCCAAGAGGGTATCCTGGTAGAGTGCCACTCTCTCTACAACACCCCCTTGCTGCCCATCCTTAAACCTGCAAAACCTGGTCAGCCTGTACAGTATCGCCTGGTACAGGATCTCCGGGCCATCAATGAAATTGTGGTCCCCCTAACCCCCATTGTCCCCGATCCCTGTAACCATCTGGACTCTGATTCCTCCCTCTGTCACCCATTTCTCTGTCCTTGACCTAGTCTCTGCCTTCTTTACTATTCCTTTACACCATGACTCTCAACCCCTTTTTGCCTTCACATGGGCATTCCCAGAGGGCCATACCATCCAGCTGTGCTGGACAAGGCTGCCCCAGGGTCTAACCACAAGTCTGGCAATCTTTGCCTCTGCCCTCGCTGAGGCTTTGGAGGGCTGCCACCCCGAAGAGGGAAGTGCCCTCATTCAATATGCAGACGACCTCCTACTAGCCTCTCCCTCTCAGGGAGCCTGTTGCCATGACACTCTCTCCCTCCTTGCTTTTCTTGCAGATTTGGGGTTCCAGGTGTCTCTCAAGAAACTCCAATTCGCCCTTCCTGAGGTCCTGTACCTCGGTCGGCTGCTATCCTTTCAGATGGTCCGCCTATCTCCGGATCGCATTGTGGCTATCAGCCAGTTCCCAGCCCCTGCCTCTGAAAGGGACCTACATATGTTTCTGGGTCTCATTACTTTTTGCTGCCCCTGGATCCCTGATGTGTCTACTCTTTTAAATGCACTGCACTCGCTTCTTCGAAAGGAAAACCTCCTACTCCAATGGTTGCCTGAGGCTAAAAAGACCTTCAACTCACTCAAACAGGCCCTGTGTTCTGCATTGGCCCTTAGTCTGCCAAACTATGGTAAGCCTTTTCTCTTGTATGCGGATGCGGGTCCCACTTCCA
Source organism: Podocnemis expansa (assembly GCA_007922195.1). Classification (NCBI taxonomy): domain Eukaryota; kingdom Metazoa; phylum Chordata; order Testudines; family Podocnemididae; genus Podocnemis; species Podocnemis expansa. The sequence goes on from ML682042.1 coordinate 144,836, forward strand.
TTAAGGCTGTCCTCGCTCAACCCTATGGGGAGCGGCCCCAGCCAGTCAGATACTACTCCAGCCCTTTTGATCCTGTCATTTTAGGTTTGCCTCCCTGTCTCCGGGCTCTAGCTGATCTACCTGCTGTCCTCCCTGGCATCCGTTCCCTTACTCTTGGGTGCCCCATTGTGGGCCGCCTTCCACATCACATCTACTCCCTTGTCACCACTCAGGTCCTAGCCCACCTTTCAGCAGCCAGGCTCACCCGCATGGAACTGGAAGTGCTCCATGCTCCTGACATAACCCTTGAGTCCTGCTCAACCCTGCAACTCTCCTACCTGACTCCCTGGAGCCCCATGGCTCCCCATCCCACTCCTGTTCCGCTGACCTGCAGGCTCATTTTTCTGCCCCCCATGTGGCCACAGATGTCCCCCTTTCTAAGCCTGACTTAACCTTGTTCACTGATGGCTCCGCATCCATCATTCATGGACGCCAGTGCACTGGATTTGCTGTCTGTACACGCCAGTCCTGCCTCCACTCCAGATCCCTCCCATCTGAGTGGTCCACCCAAAAGGCAGAGCTCCACGCCCTCACCCGCACCTGTGAGCTTGCTAAAGGTCAAACGGTCAATATCTACACTGATTCTAGTTATACTCATGGCATTGCCCATGACACCGGAGCCTTATGGGCCACCCGTGGTTTTCTTACCAGTTCTGGCCGCCCTATTGCTAACTCAGCCCAGGTTCGGGACCTTCTACACGCCCTCACTTTACCCTCCCAGGTAGCCATTCTCCACTGTCATGCCCACACTCGTGGGGTGGACGAAATCGCTTGCGGAAATGCCGCTGCTGACACAGCGGCCAAAGCAGCAGCTGAAAGCAGCTTTTCCACTGTTCCCATTGCTCCCCTGTCCACAGACCCACTGAACACTGAATTCTTTACCACAATATACTCTGACGTCCCTGACACAGAACTTCAGCATTGGCAATCTATGGGAGCCTATTGCTCTCCAGAGGGGGTTTGGCACTCAAAGAATGGCCACCCAATGGCTCCAAAAGTCTTTCTTCCAGCACTCGCCTGAATGACCCATCAGCTTGGGCCATCCGGGCTAGAGGGGGGGGTCGTTGAGAGAATCAATAAGTATTGGTGTGCATCAGGCATTACGGCTATTGCAGCCAGCATTACTCGTCAGTGCGCCACTTGTGCACAGCACAACCCAGGATGCGCAGTGATACGAGAGGAGGGGAGGGACAAAGGGCGGTGCCCTTGGGCAATAGCCCCCTTTCAGTTCTTGCAAATTGATTTCGCTGACATGCCCCCCGCACAATGAAAGAAACACTTGCTGGTAGTGGTTGACCAACTGTCGGGGTGGGAGGAGGCTGAAGCAACAGGGCAGGCCGATTCAGCTGCAGTAGTTAAATTCCTGCTCAGAAACCTTATCCCTGGGTTCGTGATCCCCTTGGGAATTGATAGCGATCAGGGTCCCCACTTTATCAGCAGGATTATTCAGGAATTGGGAAAAACCCTGGGTTTCCAATGGAAAGTGCACACCCCCTACCACCCTGCATCGGCAGGCCAGGTGGAAAGAATGAAAACTATGTTAGCTAAAATATGTACTGAAACCAGCCTTAAATGGACTGAGGTCTTGCCACTAGCCCTTATGTATATCTATCAGGGCCTCCACGGGACTTTCTCCTTATGAAATAGTTTTTGGATTTCCCTTTCCTAGCCCACTTTTGCAGCCGGCACACGCTTCCCTCTTGGGAGGGGATGAGGACCTGGTGCAGTACGTCTTGCAGGTGCATAACGTGATCCACTGCACGAGAGAAAAGGCAATCCATCAACAAACCCCGCCACTGGACGTTCCACTCCACAAGGTACAACCAGGAGATTGGGTCCTGATCAGATCACATCGGAGAAAGCATTGCCTACAGCTGCAGTGGGAGGGCCCCTTCCGGACTCTACTCGTTACCCATTCACCTGTTAAGGTACACGGGCGGCCCCACTGGATCCACGCCAGCCACCTCAAAGTTGTCCCTGTGATTCCAGGATGAGAAGCAGACGACAGGCACCCCTCCACTGAGGGAGGGGAGTAACCACCGCTCCTCCACTACTGGAGTGAAGAAGGACCTGCAAGGATTGGCAGGCTAACCGACACGATGGAACCCTTAATATTCATCATGCTCCTTCTGTCACTTGGAGCCGCACAAAGGGGGGTGCAGGGGAAGTGAACCGGACCACTGCCAAGTTGGGGAGAGAACACTTTTGTTAACCTAATGAAGGCTGCAGTTAACTCCACTGCTTTTTGTGTTGCTGACCGACTAACTCTGGCAAACCTGGTGCAGACTTGCTTTATAGCCATTCCTGTTCCATTCAGCGAAGTTGTTGGTACAACCAGGCTTTGGGCATTCAATATCACCAATAAACCCGCCCAGGTCGGTGCCATTATTATGGAGGCATCAATCACACCTTCTGCTTGGACTAATCAAAAGCGATATCAGCTTAGACTTTTGGGAAGCTTGTTTGCTATGGAATGTGTTAAATGGGTCGGTTGTTCCAGATGTGAGTGTTCCTCCCTCCCCTCTGGACTTAACTGTTCCCTTGTAGTAGAATATTCCTTTGTGTATACCTGCCCCCCCCCCATGACCCCGGGGTTGGTTTATGATTTGTGGAAATGTCTCATTCTCTTATATCCCTGCCAACTCCACTAGAGGGCCTTGTACCTTTGGGAAATTGACCTCCCTTTATGCCCTGCCCCAGATGGAGCACCACTCTGCCCCAGAGAGAGACAGGCGGTTGCTTCCTCATGATTGTGTCAGTGAGGTTAATCTCCTTTCTCGTGCTGAGGTAATTGCTCTGGCAGTCTCTATAGTAGGGGACCCTGCCCTAACTGAAAAGGCTTATTTAGACCTGCACAAAATTGCTTGTGCCCTGGATAAATCTATTAGCCTTACCTCTAGCATGATTGCTGCACTACACGATGAGCAAGCCCAGCTCCACGAGGCGGTACTACAAAACCGCCTCGCTCTTGATTATTTACTCCTTAAAACTGGACATGGATGCCACAAATTCGAGGGGCTGTGTTGCTTTAACCTTTCCAATAATTCCCAGGCTATAAAGGCAAGCCTCTGGGACCTCCACTGGTTGGAGCAGGGCTTAACCCAGCAAATAGAAGAACACTGGTGGGACTGGCTTATGTCTTGGTTGCCAATCACCACTTGGCTCAGAACCCTGCTCCTTTCCTTACTGGGCATAGGAATCTCCCTGTTGGGTGGTTTATGTCTCCTCCAGTGCTGTGCGGTCTCCTTCAGGAGATGGTCAGTGCATTAGGGAGGGGCACTAGCCCCCATTCCTCTAATCACTGAAGACTCATATCTCACCCTTGTCAAGGAGCAACAGGAGGCCCCCTTCCTCATAATTGAAGGGGATGACATAAGTCAACAAACTCCATCTTCGGCTAACACGGCTATCCCTTTTAAAATTGACTAGTATAGTGAGCCATTGAGAGATCTTGGGATGGAAAGTGCTGTAGAAACGCTGGGTGTTACTAAAGTAACAAGGTTCTATACAGTTCTCTGTGTTTATTCTGCATCTTGGGTGGAATGTGTGTGTTGTGTCTACCTAGCCCACAGTTTCCCAACCACTGTGTCACAGCATACAGGTGTGTCACAAATTTTTTTGAAAAGCTACTCAGAGCGCTCTGGATTGGCTCATGAAAATATATAGCTACATTTGGAACCTACATGGCAGTGTGCCTCAAATGAATTAAAGGTAGCAAGGAGTGCCATCGCAGAGAAAACGTTGGGAACCACTGACCTATGGGGCAGCAACGACTTGAAAGGGAAACAAGATGTTTCCTTACACATCAACCCTCCCCCCCACCGCGTGCCATGAGCTTATCCTGGGCTTCTAATCTGCTCCCAGCCCAGGAGCCCCCAACCCAGCTCCGCTCCCCGCTTCTGCTCCTCACCAGCCCCCAACCCAGCACCTCTGCTCCCCATTTCTGCTCCCCGCCAGCCCCGGCCCTGGCTCCTCTGCTCCACCGCCAGCCCCGACCCCAGCTTCTCCAGTCCCAGCTTCTGCTGACCGCTGCTCCCTGCCAGCCCCGACTCCTCTGCCAGCCCCAACCCCTGCTGCTCCCTGCTTCTTCTGCTCCCCGCCAGCCCCAGCGCCTCCGCTCCCGGCTCCTCTCCTCCCGGCTTCTGCTGCCCGCTGCTCCCTGCCAGCCCCAGCCCTGGCTCCTCTGCTCCCCGCCAGCCATGACCCCCACTGCTCCCCACTTCTGCTCCCCGCCAGCCCCGACCCCAGCTCTGCACTGGGGTCAGTGCTTGCTGCACCAGTGAGCGGAGGCAGCTGCGCCACCGCTCACTGGCGCAGCTTACAGGGAACATTGCACTCTCCAGGCCATGAGGTGTAGCAGGCCTGGGTTCTGGTGCTGCAGCCAGCCCAAGTTCTGAATTAGCAGGTCCGCCTGAAGAGGGAGGTGGAGTGGCATGCCTATTGACAGATCCTGTAGGATTGAGTACCAGTGTTGTCTAAGCCAGTCCAGAGCTGTCAATATCATGTCTGCTCCATCTGTCTTAATTTCTGTAGGACTATTTTAGAGGGATTAGAGGGATTTGTGGGAATGTGTACAATAGAGGCTCTCCCATGGGAGTAGAAAGGTGTCCATGAGTGAGCCCCTCTCCTGACCCCCTGAGGGAGCAGAAGCAGTGACACTTCTGGTTCTGGTGCATTGCGAACAGGTCCACTTGGGGCGCTCTCCATCGGTTGGCTAAGTGGGACAGAATTTGCCTATGCAGAGACCACTTGTGGTGGGACAGAAAGGTTCTGCTGAGTGAGTCTGCTATACTGTTGTCTACTCCCAGGAGGTGAGCTGCCACCAGGGTGAAACTGTGCCTCAGAGCCAGTTCCCACAGCCTGGTCACTTCTGTGCATACAACTGGAGAGTGAACACCCTCCACCCTGGAAGTTTGTGTAAAACATGGCAGCAGTGTTGTCTGTTAAGACCTGGACTGTTTTCCCTTCTATTCAGTCCAGGAAGATGGCCCTGAGCTCCTTTACATTTATGTGGAGGATTCTGTCCCAAGACCAGTTCCTTTGGCTGGATATTCCCCCTCAAAAAGTGGGCTCCCCAACTTATGTCCAAGGCAGCAGTGATTAGGACAACTGCAGGGCTTGAGGCTTCAAAGGGAATGCCCTCCACGGAAAAGAGTGGACCCTGCCAAATTTCCAGAGTCCCCAGAATGTTGTGGCAGACTGAGAGTACCTTGTTTGGAGAGCGTCTGAGGGTGGAATACTGTGGCCAGTCAGTGCTGAATGATCTCCTTCTCAGGTGGGCTGTCCTTATCACAGAGGTGGAGGCTGTCAAAAAGAGGGAAGAGACAGTTGAACCCAACTTGAGTGCATAATCAAAAGCTAACAGTTTAATCCTGATATAACCAGTAATAATCACTGCAGTGGGGAGAGAGCAGTTAGGTGCTGGTCTCTGCACCTATGATGCTTTACAGAATCTTTTATAGCTTATCAGTAATATTAACATATAAGACCTAACATTCTCTTATTGGTGCAGGCTAACATTATCCCATAAAAGGGACCAAGGTCACGAGGGGTAAGTAGGTAAAAGTGAGCAGAAGAAAACTGTACATGAAAGATAGTGGCACCCCCACTCAGACCAAACCATGGGCCCAACATATGCAAGGTAATAAATTGTTCATGTCATTCCACTTAGACCAAGGCATCAGGTATTTGTAAACGTGCCATTTACTGCCTTGCCCATGGCCTCACTCAGGCCAAGGAGTGACCTTTCCCTGAACCAGACACCAGCACAATTCACTGCTGTTTATGTAGCCATTGATGACCAGAACACAGATATATCTACTTGTTTATCTGAGTGACCATCCTGTAATCCTTACAAGGCATGCCTGTTAACAGAGCCTGTGTGCTGACACGTGTCATAGTTTTTAGTTTTTCCCCTGTGATGCTATACAACAGTAAGTCAGTCTAATGCATGTTGGACTTCACCGATGGACCGGGAAGCTGCAGCAGATGCCCTTGGAGATAAAGCCCAGAAGCTTGCCTGCTACTGTTTCCAGGAGTCCCTGGTAGCTGAAAGATGTAAGCATTCTACCTCTTAATAAAATAATCTTTTATTCTATCATTTATGGTCACTGCTCAGTCCAGATCCTGTTATAGTGCCCCCTTTGGGCTACAGTGGGAATCTCACATAAGATGGCAACAGGATTGAGACAGTTTGTACTGGTATGATAAGGCAGGATGGTATGTTTCAAGGATGTTTGGTGTCTGGGGTAGTGAGGCACCACTTAGAAATTCCTTAGGCCTGCATTTTCTCACAGCATTCTTTCACAAGGCTGCCATCTGACCCAGAAACTGGAGGCAGCACCTGACCATCAGGTGGTGTCTGGATTGGTTTCATCATCCAAAACCTCTGAAGAGTCAGGGGTCCAAGTTGATGGTGGTACTGAGAGTTGCCAGGAAATGTGACTGTCATTGGTTGTCCCTTCCAGCCACCTGCAGGTCCACTCCTGGGAGGGGTGTGGTGCTGTACCATGGTGTGTCTAGGAATGGCCTCTGTCTTTGAGTGCCATCAGTGCTGGTATGGCTACTCCTGGGTTGCCTTTGGCTAGTTGGTACCACATTGGCAGCGACGGTAGGATTGGTGCTAAGGGAACGTGCAATGAAGTCAGAGACAAGCCTCCCTGCACAGGGGAGTTGTGGAGCATTTCTGGTGCTGTTTCCCCACCCATCTCTCTCCACTGAGGGCTGGGTCCAGGGCAAGTGGGGACTGACAGGAAGAAGCAGAGGAAGTGGACATAGATCTCTTCTGGATCCCTGCAAGCATGGTACTGAGGGCTCACACAAGGATTCCCAGGAAGAGCGATAGCTGTTCATCCTAATATCAGTACCATTCTGCGGTACTGAAAGAGGATCCTATTGGTGACAGAAGTGCTGGTGCCAGTACTGGGTTGCTTATGGGAGATGTCCACTCCTTAGAGGAGAGCACTGGCTTACCCTTTGACCAGGCTGTTCTCTGTGGTACTGGAGCGACACCTTTGCTGCTGTGAAGGCCTCTGGAGTTGATAGTACTGAGAGGTGCTCCAGCCTCAACTCTCCAGGTGGGGTTGTCAGAGAATGTTAGGTGGTGCCATGGCAGTGCCAAATCAGATACTGATCATGGCTTCTTATTCTTAGCCAGAGAGCAACACTGGGCAGGTTCTGGTGCCAAGTTAGCATGTGGTGCTGGCAAATCTTTTAGTGCAGCAGACTTGGGTGCTGGTTGTAAGGCCTGTTTCTGGGCAAGAATGTCCAGCCTCTGTTCCCTGTCCTTGTGCATCCTCTGTTTGAAGGACTTGCATATGGAGTAGCTAACAGCCAGGCACTGGAGGCATTTCTCATGTGGGTTGTTGGTGGGAAAATGCCTTACAGCAGGCTGCACAAGGCTTGAATCCCAGCATACCACTACTGTGAGGAAGATCTCTGACAGGCACTTGCTCAAGTACATATAGGCTGTTCCAGGACCATCACTGAGGGTGGATAAGAGGAACTGGGAGGGTCATATATATATATAGCTATAATAGTAGCATGGAGGGGGTGTTGGCTGTTGTCCCTGACCTGACAGGCTAAGGCTAAAAGACTTTCTGGGCTACCCTGCACTGCAGTACGTAGACACCTGTAAAATGAATGATGTGAGTAGTGCTCAAAGGAGGACAGTTTTAAATACATTTAAAAAAAACCTAACTTTAGCTGAAGGCCCTGCTTCACAAACAAGCCATGCATTAAAAGCACACTGCCATGTGCACAGCATTAAAACCCCCAGTCAGTTTTAAACCAAACAAACCCCACTGCTTATCCACAACTTTTAAGTCAGCTGAAACTATTTACCTTACACCACAGGGTAAAGACAAGCTGGGACATGATTTTCTTCTCATGTGTAGATGCACCTTTGAATTAGAGACCAAGCACAATTTGAGTTACCCCAAATGCAAACCCAGATTTAAAATTAAGCCTAATTATAGTTAAGATGGGGTTTTACCTCACCCTGGTAAAAGCCTGCTGGAAGATGCTGTTTTCATGCTAAAGAGCTCACACTGCAATAAAGCTATAGGTCACCATTACTAGGGACAGCATGAAAACAGTATATATTTTTTCAGAATTAAGAAAAAGTAACATACCTAGTCTTGGAGTCCAGCAGCTGTTCAAGATAGTGTCTGAAGAAAGAGGACAGTCTTCAGAAAAAAAACTGATGTTTTTATACCCTTCTAAATCTTTGTTTCATTCAAACTTCAACAATGCAGTTGAAAAGTGTAGTGATCAAGTCATCTTCCTAAGTAATGGGTGCTTAAGAAATTTAGATGCCTCTCCCAAAATGTTCCCTTTTTTAAGGTTAACAAACTTTTTTTCTTTGTGAGAAAATAAGCTTTGTAGGGCCTTATAGTATTAAGCTGTAAACCACCACCCCTAACAATCCTTAGTATTACTCTGTATCCCTCCCCTGACTGCAGGACCTTGCCAATATCAGTGAATGGCTAGAGTATTTTTCTTCTCAGTGCTTACATAAAATGGATGTGCCACAGCCATAGCAAAGCACTACAAATACCTATAGCTTTTAAGTGTTTGATTGTTTTTAAAATGCATTTGTCACTACACATTTAAAACCATACACTAACAAAATCAAAGCCCTCCTTGAAATGCTTTCAAGAAGCCTCCCACAAGTGTATTTTGTGTTTTTTAAGAACAGTCTTTTTATTAAAGTTAAGGATTTTTTAAAGTTAATTTATTGTTAATCAGAGCTCTACAGTCCCACTCAGCCACCACCCTTACTGTGAGCAAGGCCCATCAAACCCAATTACCTGATAACTCTAACCATGGTTAAAACAAAAAGGAGGGACCCCCCCAGATTCCTGAGGTTATATTTTTTAACTGTCCCATCAAGTTCCACAAACTTAAGGTTGATTTAAACTACTCAGTAGCATTTCAACCAACTCTACTCAGCAACCTCCTTTACTATGAGTGAGGCCCATCAGACTGAACTACCTGATAACTCTACCCTGGCTGAAAACAAAGGGTAGCTACTTCTAGTGGGCAGTGAGTCAGAGCCCCACTTCTGCACTGCCTTTCTAACTTTTTGGTTTTATTTTAAATACACATTTTGGGGGCTTTCCTACAGAATGCTGCTATATACATTTCAGCTTTTTGCTGTGCTTGCACTAAGAGGCAATAGCTGGCTCTCACATTAAAAAATTTTTAATACCTGTGGCAACCTTGAAAACGGTAGGTTACTTACTAGTAAACGTCCTTCTTTGAGATGGGCTGCTTGAGTACATTCAGTATTAGGTGACTGCCAGCTGTACTGTGGAAGGTGGGTGGAGTTAGACTTTATCCACTGTCAGCACTGCTACCCACAAACAGCACAACCCCCAAACTGGGTGAACAACCAGGCAAGTGCCTATGGACACACCACCAAGTGCAAGGTCCTCAGGAGGAGGCATGCATGAGAGTGCCAAAGGGTCATTTGCCACTCTGTCAGGGGACTATAAGCCTAACAGGGGCAGTCCCTGGTTCATTGTCAGGGAATTTGCTATATCATAATAGCAAGATGAACCTTGTCACCAGCAAGACTTTAGTGTAGGACAGTTGCCCCTTCCTAGAAGAAGGGACTCCTGAGAGAGGCAGTTGTGATCCAGGGCAACAGAATTGCACAGCTGTAGGTGAAGAGCAAGGGTTGAATAATTGCTGCCCTTGTCACCTCAACCCCAGAAAGGAGAGGTGAGGTCAGTTAAGTACTAACCAAGACTGGGGCAGGGAGCACATCACCCCTTGGCCAAATGGGAGATAGGCAAGAGGCCTTTCTCCATAGGTGTGCTTGGCAGGAGATGCCATGGGTAGGGTTGATAATGGGCACCCTAACAGGCATCTCAGCTCCATACAGTTACATAGAGATTTCATAACATAACTCATGGCAACAGTGTTTAACAAACTTTTAACGCACACTTCAACATGCAGGTCCTGAAGTTTGCAGTTTATAGCCTTGAAAGTCCAAGTAGTGCAGCCATGACTCCACTGGCCTGAAGCATTTATGAGACAGCCTTCACAATCTTCACAGATCTTTTTCTAAGACAGTAATCAAGGGAAACATTAACACCACCACACAAAATAGACTCCATGACTCTTCTATGCTGATGAATTGGCACTAAGGTCTTATATACTTCTCATAGGCCTCTTCTGCAGTCTCCTTGTATTCAACATGCATAGGCATTGAACACAAATAAGATGGGCTGGCTTCATCTCAGTCACCTGGGATTCAGTGTCCTGGGATTCCTGAAAGATGATTTTTTAGGGGAAAAAAAGAGCTGTAAGCCCACCACCCTTCTGGCCTCTCTTTTTTAGAGCTGCGCCAGTCAGATTGGTTACTCTCCCTCACCTTTGTTCATTCTTTTACCTGAGCCCCATCTTTCTCCTGCTCTGTTGGTGTTGGAGAGAGTCTGTCAGGCTGTTGCCTCAAGATCTCTGGGGTTGCAAAGGCTCTCATCCTCCACCAAATGCTTGCTGTTGCAGCATTTTCTCCAAGGGCCATTAAAGGTCAGAGCCAAAACCAATTGCTGAGGCCTCAGGAGGGTGGTAGAGGCATCCATGTTTTTGCCACAAGCTGTGAGCCACAGTCTCACACGTGAGCCAGGGTCTTCCGCTTTAAAGGCCCAAGACTTCTGGCCACCTGCTGCCAAACTGTCAAGGCCCAGAGATCAGGCACAGGGTTCCACCAGTTCCAATTCATTCACCTCACAATACTGGGGTGATCTAAACACTGTTCCTATTGGCAGAGAGTCATGCAGCCCTCTTCTGGGGTGAGTTGTTCCTGTCACATACCCTTCTTGGCCCAATCCCACTCAGGCAAAACCTGCTCCTATTGGCATGGAGGCATTCTGGGAAAGGTCACACCACACACTTCATCAGGTCATCATCTTGAGCTGGAAGTCAGTCAGGGGGCAGGACTGGGTGTCAGGTGACTGGCTGGCAGTGGGACTTCTGGGAGTAAGGGGGTGTGGTTAGGGTTTGATTGATGGTAGGCCCCTTACACTACTGAAGGATTTGAGACCAGCACAATTGGAACTAGCTTCCAGTGTCATAACTGGGGCTGGGGGTGCTCATTCAGGGACTGTCCCTTGAGTAGCAAGCAGGTGTACGCTAATGTTCCCTGTAGTCTGTGTGAGTGGGCAGGCATGCAGCCCTTGTCACTCACTCATGTAGACATCAGTGACTCCCACATGCAGCCAGCAGCTGCAGCCTCTTGCCAGTCAAGGGCCATTCTTCTGGCCAGCAGAAGCTGCTTCAGGCTGGGGGAGTTTAACTCTTCCACCCTGAGCATGCATCTGAACATTCTCAAGGAAGGCACAGCCTGTGGCAGCCAGGGAGCAGCTCCCACAGCCAGGTAAGGGGGAAGGGACCCTGTGGGGTTGGCAGAGAAGGCCAGGTAAGGGTTGGGGAGCCAGCAGAGGGCAGTTAGGGAAGAGATTGGGGCTGGGGGAGCTGGCAGCCGGGGTGAGTTAGATGTGTTCCCTGTAAGCTGCATGGTAGCTTCTTTAGTCACTGAATGATTTCTACTAAAAGAATCCCTCCCAGTGCCAGGACATGGATAAGAACAGTGTGCCAAGAGAAAGCTCTTAGCTGCTAACTATTTGTCAAAGTGAAGCAGCTGCAGCCCTGAGCTAAACATTTGGAAGCTAGCATTTTTACTACATCTTTCCCTTCTAGTTGGTAAATAAATCCACCCCTTTGCTTCTTTTACTGACAAAGGAAATGATTTATTCTTGCCCCTGGGGCATGCTCATAAGTCTAACCACCATGTGCTCAGCTGAAAGTTATTAAACATGAAAATAAAATTAAATGCACTGGCACATTTTAGTTCTTTAAAAAAATAAAAAGCCTAACCAAAACCCCTTCAGGACTGCAGTGTTATGTCAGGAAAATTAAAAGTTGTTCCCCAAATTATTGTTTGGGTTCAGTGTCACATTATCTTACATGCTTTTAAACTCATGCCTTAAACCAGAGCAGGCTTTTTTGTAATACAAAATGCAGGACACTTTTTCCACTCCCCAGAATTCTGATTGCTATGGAAATCAGAATATCACATCCTGTTTGCACTGAATCTGTGTTCAAAACCATGTGGTAAAAACTCTGAGACTAAGTTATTCTTTTTAGCTTTGGGCATCTGTCACAGGGTAAGCCCTCCCTAGTGGGCATAGCACCTCCATGAACATCTCACCACACTGTTAAACTGTTTAAACTCAACCCCAGAGTCAGGGAAGCACAGCCTAATAGCCAGAGTCTATACAAAGTCTAATAGCATCCCTTGGGTCAGGGCTGCATGGCTTAATAGCCAGAGTCCATATAACAAATCAATGATGGGGCACTGTGCCCAGGTGGGGGGGTTCAGACCCCCCCCCCACTTCAATAAGGCTCAACCCAGGTCTCTATGGGCCCTAGGGGTACAGTACCCAGTCAGCAGGGATCCAAACCAAAAACACACTGACTAGTTCTTCTCTACACCCCAGCTCCACACTTCAGGCTCCCTGGGCTCATTCCTACCTGGGACAGATTGAAGGTCTGACTGGGTGTTGAACTGTGATTCCCTCTTTCTTGGGACAGCAGATGTTGACTTTCCCACAGCTCCTGCACATCAATCACAAGGCTTCTGTGGTAACCACTCCATAGGGTCCACTCTGGTCACTGAGTCTCCTGTGGAACAGGGCCAGTATAGCTCTGGGACAGGAGCCTCCAGCAGATGTCCTCCCCTTCCACTGGCCAGCCCAGACTGAGCTGTGCTGCTCCCTTTTATACTGGGACAGCAGCCTGAGCATGCCCAGTAGGGCTTAAGGGGCAGAGCTTCCACCACATACAGGGCTGGCTGGGTTACTAAAGTGCAGGGTGAGTCAGTCCCCTCACAGCATCCACATAATCAGGGTTTTTAAACAAAAAGTGTGATAGTTTATTTCCTGAGGAATAAGTAGCTTCTATAATTCAAGGTGGTTCCTGTATTTTTTGCATTAATATTTCAATAATAAAAGTTTCCTTAATTTCAATAATTTAATTATGAAATTATTGCTCAGAGTGGTAGTACTTCAACCCCCTTCCATTGCTATCTTTTGGCAGAAGGAGACATAGCATGTTGGCCAGAAAGAAGTGCATGGAAATGGACTTTGGTTGAATTGTGCAAGGAAAATTGTACTCTGGCTTTACTGGTTTATTTTAGACATTTACAACTCTTCCCAGTTTAGGAGCATCTTGGTTAACTAATCCTTGCCAGGGGGTCTGCCATCTGCAGCTCCACAACCACATGCGGCTCTTTGGCTGCCTCTTTGTGGCTTCTGGCTCCACGGCCCCTGTGGAGGAATTCTGCGGCTGAAGCCTAACAGTGTGCTGAGGCCTAACAGGGTTGAGACACAGATAGCTTAGTAGGCCTGGCAGGGAGGGGATGAAACTGCAGTTTCTCTACTCACTAACATGCCTGGAAGAGGGCCAGTATAAGCAACTAACTGATAAGGTACATTGTAAGGAGCCTCGCTGAGTCTGTGTGGAGCCTGTGTCTGCTCTCAAGGACAATGTACTGAAATTTGGAGAGAGAGAAGGTGTTTGGATTTGCCAGCAGAATTCTAAAAAGTCAGTCTACCCCATATGAAAGAAAACCCATTTGGGCCAGCTCAAGGACTAGGCCAAAGGCCTATGGTGCAGGTGAATTATGATTGGAAGTTATGTGGGGGTAAGGCGGGTCAAAAGAAAGAGTTGTAATTGGGGGAATTTTGGTTCAAAAAAGGATGGACCCAGAACTTAATTGGCTATACAGCAATAGTTTATGCTATGTTGCTGTATAAGAATAATGTACACTATTCTTGTGGGCCTTTGGGCCTACGGTTGTGTAGAATAAAGCTCCATGCCTCATCACGTTTGTGGCCCCCACTTACTGAGAATTCCTTGACATCCCCCTCCCCCAGCAGGGGATCCTGCAGCAGATGCTCAGCTCCTCCAACCCCCTCCCCCCCCCAAGAGTAGGCTACACCCATTATGGCTCTGAAAACACCTGGATATTGAAGGAATTTTTTACAATGGATCTTCTTATCTTTTGGGTTGCTGACCCCTGTCCTTGACTGACCTCATGCTTGGTCTCAGTATGGTCTCCAGAGTCAAGATCTATTGGTAAAATCTGTTAGACTCTGTCAGTATGTAAGAAGTGTAGCTGGAGCAGGATAGATTACAGGCTATTAGAGATATAAGGTTAGCAGAACAGAAGGTTACTTATCTGTAAACGTCCTTCTTCGAGATGGGCTGCCCACATACAGTCCTATGTAGGTGTGTGCATGCTATAGCACATGGATGTCTGAAAAGCTTTTTTCCCTGGCCTGTCACTCTCAGGTCAGTGCCCCTGCCCTCCCTTTAGTCCCTTTTTCCCCACTACCTCTGAAAAGTGGGGATGGAGGGAGGGCACAGAATGTATGTGAGCAGCCCATCTCAAACAAGGACATTTACTGGTAAGTAACCTTCCATTCTTCTTTGAGCACTGTTCACATCCATTCTATGTAGGTGACTTACAAGCCATATTTAGGATGGTGAGCAGAGTTAAGGTTTCCCAGCTCATAGAATGGCTCTGCCCAGGGCAGCATCATTCCTTGTTTGTTGGACAATTGCATAGTGGGATGAGAAGGTATGCACTGACAGCCAGCTCACTGCTCTGCATATCTCCTGGATCAGCACCTGAGCGAGGAAGGCCATAGAGGATGTTTGTGCTCTAGTCCAGCCCTTGCTTCTTTCTGGCAGAGGAGTATAGCTGCAGTTTGTTATCCAGAATGAGATGCATTGGACCGTTACTGTCTGGCCCTTCATATGCTCAGCAACTGCTACAAACAGCTGGGTCATTCCGCAGAAGGATCTGGTTCACTGTATGTATATCTCGAGATCCCTTCTAACTTTGAGGGTGTGCCATTTCCTCTGGTTCTCTGTAACCTGTGGGTCTGGGGAAAACACTGGGAGGCAAATATCTTGGTTAATATGGAAGGATGACACAACCTTAAGTAAGATGGCCAGGTGAGGCTAGAGTTGTAATTTGCCAGGGTGGAACACCATACATGGGGGTGCTGAGGAAAGCTCTGAAACCCTTCTGGCTGACATGATAGCTACCAAGAAGGCCACTTCCATGATAGAACTAGTAGTGTCTAGGGGTTCTTATGGAGGTTATATGAGCCCCTCAAGTACTAGTGCTAGGACCCAGGATTGAGGGTACAGTCTCTCTAGGCCCTTGAAAAACCTTGTAGGTGTGGGGTGAGAGAAGGAGGTGACCCCGTCAAAGGCATTGTGCAGCACTGAGATCGCTTCTATAGGTGTACCCTGTGAGAGGGAAGTGTTAGGTCATTCTCCTTTAAGGGAGTCCAGTATGGCCTGGATCAGGGCAGACTCCAGGGACACCCCTCTTTCCCCTGCCTAGAGAGAGAAGGGTTTCCACTTGGCCCCATATGTGGTTCTCTTGGAAGGTTTGTTACCAACTTTGCCACCAACATGGGGTATGGTCACTTATTAGGATTATTTCCTCTTTGGGAGAGTGGGGGATATTGCAATTCTAATAGGCTGTGTCAGCAAGGGGGTGAGCAGGTTGGGCATCTGCAGCCCTGCTGAGGCTGCAGCCCCCCAGAGCTGGCAGCAGGGTGAGTGGTTTGGGTTCCTCCAGCTCTGCCGGGGCAACGGACCAGCAGCATGGCCAGCCAGTCCGACATCACCCAGCAGAGCTGGTGGGGTGCCCTGCGCCCCCGCTGCTGGGGGGCTGCCAGGGGCTGAGCTGTTAGGGTGCCCTGGTCCCTAGCCCTTGGCTGCCTGCAAGCGGCCAGGGGAGATGCCAGCTCTGGTGCCCCTGGTGGCTTGCAGGAGGCCAGGGGCAATGTCCAGTGGCAGATTGCAGGCTCCCTCAGCCCCTGACAGGCTCTGCAAGCTGGTCAGTTTCACAGAGGTGAAATTAACCAGGCTGCAGAGTTCAATGGTGAAATTGACCACCTTGTGAAGCCTGTCAGGGGCTGGGGAAGCCCACATCCCCCCTGGCTACTTGAAAGTGGCCAAGGGCTGGGGGCTGGAGAGCCTGGCTAGCTCTGCCCCCACCACTGGCTTGCCCCTCAGTCCAGGCTCTGGAGACAGCTGGAGGGGCCGCCGGTGTGGGTTCGGCTCTGCCCACTGCCCGAGCTCAACGGCTGCTGCCGGGGCAGGAGCCGCAGGCACTGGCTCTGCCCACCGCCTGAGCTCGGCAGCAGCTGCCTGGGCAGGGGCTGTGGGTGCCAGCTCTGCCCGCTGCCCAAGCTTGGCTGCAGCCACCAAGCTCGGGTGGTGGACAGAGCCTGGGGCTCGCAGCCCCTGCCCTGGTGGCAGCTGCCAAGCTTTGGTGGTGGGCAAAACCAGTGCCCGCGGCCCCTGCCCAGACAGCAAGCACCAAGCTCAGGCTGCTGGGGCAAGCGGGCTCCCCACTGGCAGCTCCCCAGCAGCTGGCACCCTAGGGAGCCTGGGGAGCTGGCTCCATGACCCCCCCCCCCGGGGCTGGCAGTGGGCAAGCCCTGCAACCTGGCTCTGGGACCCCTGGCTGGATTCCAGGAGGAGTCCCATGGTCCCTCCCCCGCTGCCCCAACAGCAGCAGGGGTGTCAGGGCAGGGGAGTCTCTGGCCTGGTGGCTGTTTTCGCAACATTGGTTCGCAACATGGCCCTGCCAAGGGGCAGTGTTGCCCCACTTCCCATGCTGCCCCTCTCCTGAAGCAAAATAGCATGTCCAAATACAGGGCATGCTATTTAGGTTTGAGGGCTTCCCTTATTTCAAATTAACATGTTCTTATTTCAATTTAAGTTATTTCGAAATAAGGATTTTATTTCAAAATAACTTATTTCAAAATAACAGTTAACGTGTGAACACAGCCATAGTGTATTACTTGTGTTTCTATGTGGAGTTCACTTCTTCCTTCTGCAGGCTCTTTCCCAACTGAGACGCCCTTGCAGGACTGATTTCCCAGGACTGATTCTTTCAACCCCAGATTCAAATAATGACCCAATATACACATTCATCAATTAACCAGGTGTGTCTGAGCAGACCAGATCTATCACCACTCTCAGCTGACCCCTTATACGTCCCTGAACTAAGCAGGCTGGGTCACACAGCACTTCTCTGCTGCTATCCTTATGTGCCCCTGTACCACACCAGACTAGACTTGATCATGCATCTTGAGCAGGCAGGGTCACACAGCACTTTTTGGTTGTTACCCTTATATGCCCCTGGAGTCAATTAGGCTGATACACCCATGAGCAAACCTTACAGGATTGTGGGCATCACTGAGATCTTTGGCTAGGTAAAAGTAGCATTGCTGCAAAGTGATGATGTTTTAAAAGAGTGTGGCAACTGTCTTGATTACAAAAGGCATTTTATTGCTAAGTATCTAAAACTTGCAATAATAGTAATAATTACAAAAGGAGAGAAAAATACCCAGTTACAGCATCAATAAATATACAAGGAAAGACAAACAAGTAGCTACAATGTTACCTAAATTCTACTGTATCAGGCCTACAGAGTGAGAGAGATGGAGAGAGAGAGTCATAGCTGAACAAAGAGCGAAAGAGGGAGAGAGAGAGAGAGAGAGAGAGAGAAGGGGTGTGTGTCTCACCACTCTGTGTAGCAGAGAGGGTCTCAGGCTGTGCAGATCAGGGTCAGAAGCTGGATGGAAACAGACAAAGTTCTCACAACAAGCAGCAAGGAAAAGAAAAGGTGAAGTCCAGTGAAAATGGTACAGCTTTTAGATCCAGAACCCAGGATTCAATCAGGACTCATACTTGGATTTGGGTAAGGTTTTGGGTTTTTTTTATTTATTTATTTTTTTAATAAGGATGTGTTCTTCCTCAAGTGCTGCTCGGATGCCAGAGTGCCAGATTGGTTGGAAAACTTTGTCCTAGCCTGTCAGGAGATGGCAGGTGGCCACCGCCCCCCCACACCACCCAGTGGCTATATATATGGCCGCCTCCTGACCCCTCCCCTGTTTCATTTGTTCTGCCTTGCACGTTGGACCTGGAACGTCCGTTCCTTGTGAACACAAGCAGCTTGTCCTCCTTCTATGAGCCTTTCACCCGACTGGGAGCACCTTTCCGTGGACGTAGTTCCACCACAGGAGTCTTCCACTGTCGGGCCAGAACATTGCAACCACTGCCTAACCCTGGTCTGAGTGTGGCAAGGCCTTCCCTCGGGACGATCCCCATGGGAAGTGCCTCCAGTGCCTAGGCAAAGACCACTTGGTCTCAGCCTGTTCCCTGTATCTGTCCTTCAAACCTCAGACAATCAAGGACAGGGAACGAAGGCGCTGTGCCCTAGCCTCTGAACAGGCTTGGCACTCTCCACCTGAGGCTTCGGGTTCCCGCCCGGTGCCGAGACCTAGCTCGGCACTGTGCCACCAGTGGCCATCGCAGGACAACCTTGGTGCTGACCCCGGTACCAACCCAGTGCCTTGGCACCGCTCGAGGTTGCCCCCAGCACTGCAACCCCGGCACAGTCCGGTTCTGCCAGTGCAAGGCTTGCCCTAGCGCTGATCACTTCCACCTCTGGCACTGCAGGCCCACCACAGCCCAGTGCCATCGGTGCAGGGCTCACCCCGGCACCAGCCACAGTCACCTTCGGCACTGCAGGCTCGGTACAGCCTGGGACCGATGGGACAAGAACTTTCTCAGCCAGGCAGCCCCTCTTCCCCGGGGTAAAGACTTACCTTGGGCCTGCTCAGAGTCACTCCTGGTGCCAACAACTCCGGAGGCAGTGGAGGCTGCTTGGGCACTCCTGCTGCTACCCACACCACCTTCCCCGACTCTGGTTAGAAGGGGCAAGCCGTCCTTTATTTCCAAGGCCTGGGTCCATCATGGGTGCTGTCATTCCCTCTCACCACAAAGTCCCCCATCTTCCACTCCATTAGGCCCCGGTACCGTAGGGCCTTCCCCCCGGCAACATATTACTTTGCCATGGCCAGTACTGCCCTTGGAATCACTAAGTCCTTCTCCCACCTCAAGCCCATCAAGGGGCTCCAAGTGATCCTGGTGCTGCACCTCGGTGCCGTCGCCCTTCCGTTTTTGTCCCCAAGAATGGTCCCCCCAGGAAACCCCTTCTCCTCTGTGGCAAACACCTGGCACTGCCCTGTCCCTGGCACTGGGCTCCTATACCGGCAACCTGTCGGCGCACTTTGATTTGTTGCACCGTGCTATGGCCCATTTAGGGATGGAAGTCCAGCCCTCTGGTCCCCCTCCAGACACCCCATTCGGGCCGGCCTTTGCCTTGGCAGAGCTGCTGACAGTTCCGCTCCACCCAAGCATTTGGGACCTAACATCTTCCCTGTGGCAGAGTCCAAGCTCTGCTGCCCTGGTCTTGGGCACAGCGAGCTTTAAGTATTGGGTTCCCGAGTCGTTCTTCCCTTCCCTTGATGATCACCCAGTCCCTCCTAGGGATGGGTGCAAATGGCACTAGGCCCAGGTGAGCCTTCTAGCGACCCCCTCCTGGCTTCTAGGACCTCCTGGGCCATAAGGTCTACTCCTCAGGCTTCCAACTTCAGGTGGCAAATAATCAGGCCCTAACCAGCAGGTATTTGCTGGATGTGGGGGAGTCGGTCGCAAAATTCCGACGCTTGCTCCCACCAGAGGCCAAAGAGGAGTAGGATGCATTCCTAGAGGAGGGTAGAATAATCTCTCAGGACCTCCTCCTCTCGGCTGGAGACGTGGTGGATACAGCTGCTCTCACTGTGGTCTCGGCTGTAACTATCCGCTAAGTGGCCTGGTTTAGGGAAGCCAGGGTGCCCCCCACTGCACAGCAGGCAGTGCTTGACCTGCCTTTCGGGTCGACGTCTTGTTTCCTCCTGAAACCTTAACCATGGTGGGCACTGCATGGGACCGTAGGGGAGAGGTCAAATACCTCGGGCTCCTCCCATCGGGGCCTTTTTCCCCCTCATAAACTTTATGGGGCAACAAGCCACCCTTCTTTTCCCCCACTTTCTTACATGACTCCGGGGGCAGAAACTTAAAATCCGCCCCCCCCCACCGCCATCAGCCCATCTGTAGGGTGTTTTGGAGCCTCTTTCTCCCTTTCTCACCTGCAAGGAAGGTGCCTGCCCCAATTGGCTGTCACCCCATTCCCATAACATCCAGGACATGACATGACTTCAGTGCACCATCGGAGTGGGCAGCTGATACCCTTTTCCCCCTTCCGTCAAGGGGGAAGGGAGAACTTATCAGGACCAGCCCTGTCTTGACATTATGAACAGGGCCAAGCCAGTCCTTGGCCCTGCCCTCCGGTCTTGGAGGAGACATGGGCCAGGTAACCCAAGTACCTCTCAGCCATCGAGACATCCACACTGAGGCCCAACACCCAGACGTCTCTTAGCAGTTGCTACTTTCGGGCTCTTATTGGAGAAAGGAATAAAGACACCCTGCCCCCAGGTGTCCCTTGACCAGCAACTCCTGTGTTTGTAAGCGGCAAGATGGGCCTTGCCAAGGCCAAGAATTGCATCTTATAGTAGCTCCAGCCACGACTGCAGATGCTCCGGTACGCACAGACACAGGTGCTCATCTGGACATGTGGAACCCTTCCCACCTACCTGACTGTCCTACATCAGGTAGGACCCATTCTCATTCCAGGGACAGGAAGGCACACCTTGGACACCTCCCCTCTCTAACATACTGGTCGGCACGCTGGTTAGGTCAGCCCTGCCGTGTCCTCAGACACCTCTACAGTAGAAGTGACCCTCCACCACCCTACCCGTCAGGTGGGAACGTGATTCGCTTTTTATCATAAGGGGTCCTATGCTCCAGGGAAGGCTAAGGCAGAGTTGTCCAACTCCTGCCCACCCTATCCCTTTCCCTAAATGAAAGAAAGCTGATGCTATGCCTCCTCTCCTTCTTCGGGTACTCTTGGTTATCATCAGGACATCCTGTTATGGGAGTCCTTATCTTAGGCCCACCCTACCAAGGAAGTGGTAGTGAAACCCTCTTCATATCTCCTCCCCTTCACCCCCGAAGCAACAACTTACGTTCACCTGACCTGGAATCTACCAGATCAAGGAGCTTGGGGGGGAGGAGGCAATGTCTCTCCCCCAAAGCAGGCGAACAGCAGTGGGGAAGAACCCATTCTGGGCCTCCCACACTAAAGTACAGCTACTGCAGCATCAGTCTGCTAACAAGCTCCATGCGGAATACTGCGTTCCATGCATGGAGGTTCCTCTACAAGGGTGTTCGTACATGTCTCGCTCTAGCCCACCTCGCTTCATTGATTGTTTGTATCTTGGGCTGGGGCACTGCTCCCTGGGTGTCTGGCAATTCGCTACACCTTGTCTGGGGACCTGAGACCTAAAAACCATCGGGTTATCTCCATGTGCTACTTGATAATGGCAATTACCAAGGCTGTTTTGCTTCCCTCACTCTCTTGAGGGACCAGAAAACAAAAAAAAAAAAAAAAGAGAGAGAGAGAGAAGGAAGAGATGCAAGAGAAAACCTGTTTTCCTGTCCTTGGAAATTCAGAGGCCTGTATCCTCCATGGGAATGCCACCTGGAACATTTCCCAGGATGGAGGTAATCCAGTTTGATTGGTTTCTCTAAAAGCAAGGGGACTCCTGCAGTACTGTGGTTGACACTCCAAGAGTAGCTTCACTGTTCAGCAGAGTTCACCTTTACAAATAATAGCACTGTTGATGAGGTTACCTTCCCAGACCACCTGCTGCCCCAGCCTCACAAGTGAGGCAACAAGGCAAGGGGCAGGAGACCCCGCAGTTGTGCCAGGCCAGACCCACTGCCATGTGAGACCCTGTGGTCAGACCAGGCAGCTCCACCACCTGGGCATGTGGTGAGGGCTGGGGACCCCAGGCCAGGCCAGCCCTGACCCATGGGCATGGGCTGAGGGCAGGAAACTCTGGGTTGGCACCCGAGCCTCACCCCCTGAGCTGTGGGGGCTGCCTGGTCAGGGCTGCACCACAGCAGCCTGGCCACCAACCTGATCCCCAGGGACCCACAGCTGAGGGATGGTCCCTGACTCACCAGCCTTCTGCTGGACTGACCCTGGCCTGGACAGAGGCTTCGGTACATCCCTTGGGCCACCTGGTGCTCAGGTGAGGAGCTCCATTTCCAGGCCACCCCCCGAGGCCCCTAGGCCATGTGGGGGTCCCCCCTGCAGGCACTGGGGAGATGCTCATGGACCCAGCTGGGACCTAGAGGCCATGGGGAGAATGCCTCCAGCCCAGGGGTACCCCCTGCCAATCCCAGCCTGGCCCCAGAGGTTTATGGGCACCCCCCGGTCTCACCCAGGGCCCAGAAGCCTAGGGGTAGCCCCCTGAGTCCCACCTGAGCCCCAGAGGTCTGGGGACACCCCCACTAGTCCCACATGGGCCCCAGAGATTTCAGGGCACCCCTGCCCATCCCACCCAGGGTCTGGATGCCTATTGGCACCCCCACAGCCACACCCAGGGCCCAAAGGCCTGGGAGAATCCCCTGCCCCCACCCCAGCTGGGACCCAGAGGCCGGGGACTAATTCCTTGCTTCCACCCAGGGGCTGGAGCCCATGCAGGGAAGCCCCCCCCGACCCTAGGCAGCCCCTCCTCTCCCCCCCCCCCTCGTCTGACCAGGGCCTCCAGCCAGGGCCGTGCCCAGGGGAGAGCAGGGCCCAGGGCAAATCAGTTTGTGTGGGGCCCCCCCATTTTAAACTTTGCAGCCGCACAGTGTTCCCTCTAAGCCAGTTGGTTCCCAACCTGTGGTCCAGGGACCCCCCAGAGGTCCACAGACACATTGCAGGGGGTCTGTGGAGCCTCTCCCTACCCAGGGCTGGAATCCAGCCACAGCCCTGATGCTCCCTGCCAGGGCTGCCTCTCCCCGTCTGTGGCTGTATCCTGGCAGGGGAATGGAGCCACAGCAGCTCCCCAGCAGGGGCAAGGGCAGGGGACCACAGCTGCTAGGGCTCAGCTCCCTGGTGGTGTGGGCAATGGTGGTGGCAGTGCTGTTCACCAGCTGTCCCACTGGTGCAGGTCAGAGTCTGCCCATGCAGGCCAGATTACATAAACAGCTGAGGGGGGGTCTGCAAAGTTTTTTTTGTTACACAGGGGTCCCCAGCCTGAGAAAGGTTGGGAACCACTGTTCTAAGCTGATGATGCAGCTGAGCAAGTTCCCTGCTGGTTCTCCAGGCCCCAATAGGCTTCTTCCCTGCTGCCCACTGGCTCCCCAATAACTTGTGCACCCACAACTTGTTCAGCTGCATCATCAGCTTAGAGGGAACACTGGGCAGTGTCATAATTTTTCTTTAATAAAATCATAGATTTCTAGCCCTCAGGCTAAAAAGTTGCAGAGAGAAGCAGAAAAACATGACCTGACTTTATCCTAAAGGCTCAAAACCCAGAAGTCAGAGAAAATAGTTCCCCCCATTTATTATTTCTTTAAACATCTTTTTATTTTTAAGTGAGTTTTAATGATATATTTAAGCCAGACATGTGACTATTTTTGATGTTTAGGGTAGGCAATACTGAATGTGTCATGGTGATGTTCCATCAACCTCACAGCCAAGTGGACAGGAGCATCTGGATGTACTCTTTGTGGTTCTGGTTTTCTGTTCAAGATGGGCACACAATTTTACAAGTTTAATAATTTTTCTTAGATCAAGTTTTTGTTAAATTGAAAATCCAGAGAGAGGGGAGCTATTCTTGGATGTTAAGAAATAAATTCAGGTCCTCTCTCATCTTAAGGCACTGGATTCCAATTGTCTAATGTATGTTATTTCCTTTATGCTGCCTGACTCTTTCCTCTTCCATCTTATTTTAATACATGTATTCACACATTCCTCATCGCTTTGCAGGTGATCTAAGTAATGAAAGTCAGGTACTGTTTAAGGATGAGAGGAAGAAACAAGGGACTTTTGGCCTCCTCTCAGATACCCTGATGTAAATCAAAGGAGGAGTCTTGTGGCACTTTTAAAAGCTAACAAATAAATAAATTTGTTAGTCTTTAAAAGTGCCACAGGATTCCTTGTTTGTTTCCCTAAACTAGACCTGCATGGCCACAGTTGCTTTTCTCTTTGCCATGCTTTGGGACTGGTGGTCTGACTGCAATCAATGACAATGGGGCTTATTTACAGTGCAGAAGGACAAAAAACTACTTTAATGTGTTGATTGATGGCCATTAACCCTAAAAATCCAGTATTTCCATATGAGTGCTAGCCTGGGGTCTTCTCTCTCAGGTATAATAGATCATTATCTGCACAGAGAAGTTTGCTCAAAAAGACATTCCTGAAGACTGAAAAGTCTTGTTAAATGTAGAAGGAAAAAAGTTCTTTCATATCCGAGAACACTTTCTGGATATGCTGATATAAATTCAAAGAGGAGGTCCTTGTTTTGTAAAGGTTGGGGATGTGACATTCTCCTGACTTTGTCCCCATTTGCTTGACTGAGGCTGGCTCCACAAGTTTTACCTCAGCACTTGCCCTTTCTCTTCCCCTCAGGGAGCAGTTGTGGGAAGGTGGCTACTTAAGAGTTACCGTAAACAAACGCTGCCTGGCTGAATTCCCTTCCCCCTTCCCTGACCAGCCAGAGCTGCTCCCTAGTCCCACAGCTTGAAAAAGCTCCCTGCTTCCTTACTCCAGCCAGCTGTGTGGGATCCCCCAAAAGTGTGAGGCCCCCCAAAGTGCAGGGCCCAGGGTGGTTGCCCCTCCTGCCCCCCCTTAAGGACAGCCCTGCCTCCAGCCCCCCCCCCAACTCCTACCTCCTCCATCCTGCAGAGAGAAGCCCCTGCCGGAGAAGCTGCTTGTTTGAAAGTGGCTCCCTTTCTCCCTTGGCCCCTCTCCTCTCCTGGCTGGTCACACACCTGCCTGCAGCACCTGGGCAGGGGAGGGGAAGCTGCTGCTCACAGTCACAGAGCTCTGCCGGGGTCCCAGCTCCCAGCGCCAGAACTGGGGGTCCAAAACAGACTCGGGGCTCCATGGGGGAGATTTGGGGCACGTGCCCTGGGTGCCCAGCGCCAGCGACGCCACTGGCATGCCCTATGTATGGATATGCTATTTCGATTCCCTGAGAGGGGCACCCTGGGAGGTGTGGCAACATGGCCCCTGGTGGGCCATGTTGCCACCCAATCCCCTGCCTGGCTTTCCCCTAGAGAACCGGGCAGGGAAAAACAGCCCCCAGGGAAGGGATTTCCCTGCCCTGCGTCCCTGCTCCTGCTGGGGCAGCTGGGCAGGGGCCCTGGGGCACCGCAGCAGTGGCAGAGAGCTGGTCCCACCAGCTCCCCAGTGCCCCAGGGCTGAGTGGCTGCAGCTGGGAGGAGCTGGTCGGGACCCGGCTCCCCAATGCCCCGGGGCTGAGCAGCTGCAGCTGCAGGGAGCTGGTCCAGACCCAGCTCCCCAGCACCCTGGGGCTCGGCTGCTGGGAGGCGCTGCCCCCCCCCCCCGACTGCCTCGCTGCCTGGGGGGCAGTGGTCGGGGAAGCCTGTATCCCAGCTCTGCCCCTCACCGCTCAGGGGTGCTGCAGCCCTGGCAGGGTGGCTGCAGCTGCCATGGCTCACCCTGCTACCAGCTCTGGGGGGCTGCAGCCCCCCACAGGGTGGCCGGAGCCACTGTGGCTCACCCTGCACTCAAATCTGGGGGGCTGCAGCCCCAGTGGGGTTGCCACAGCTGCCGCGGCTCACCCTGTACCCAGCTCTGGGGGGCTGCAGCGGACAATGGGTAATGTGAAGGGCTCCAGAGGTCACAGAAGACAACTGAAGGGGAGGGCTGAGGCCCTCCACAGCTCTTTGAGGTGGACACTAAAATTATGATGGTCATTATGATGGCCAGTATGGGGGTAATGGAGAAGTGAAGGACATTGTTTAGGTACTCTGGGGTGGAGTGAGTATTGGGTTTTGTGGGCATCCTTTCCTGCACTGATTTTCCAAACCAGTGGTGGTTTTGATATTGCCTCTGTGTATTTTATGCTTTTATTAAAAGTTTTATGTACTATACTCAGACTTATGCTTACAAGTGGTGAAGCATCGCCCCCCCCCCAGGTGCCCAGGGAATAGTGCATCATTTCCCAGGGGAATGGGAGGGGTCTTGAGCTGGTTGGTATTACATTGTTTGGAACTGATAGATAATAGAACCCGGCCCGTGCTGCTACCATCTCAGCCCAGCAGAAGGGTTACAATAGCACTGGGAGAGCTGGTAAGGTGCTAACATTTCCAATTTCATTCTGGTAAATATGACAGCAACTGGTAAATATGACAGCAACTTCTTTCTTTCAACCCTTTCTCTTTCTGGAGCCATGACAGACGGTTAGGGGTGTGGGTTCCCAAGGAGCCCCACCTCGGCTATGTCCACACACACATCGTTATTTCAAAATAATTATTTTGAAATAAGATGATTCGAATTAAGGGAAAGCCTGCTATCGAAACAGCTGTTATTTTGAGATGGTTATTTCGAAATAAGGCCGTTTGGACAACATGTCCAAATGGCCTTATTTCGAAATAACCATTTTGAAATAACAGCCATTTCAAAATGAATGGGGTTTAAGCTGTTTCGAAATGATGGTTCTTATTTCGAAATGACAGGGCCTGTCATTTTGAAATAAGCAAACATCGTGTGGACCTAATCTTTTTTATTTCAAAACAACCAGTGTTATTTCGAAATAAAAGAGACGTGTGGACATGCCCCTCCAGTTTTATTGCTTTCTGTACCTTTTTTAGCTTAGGTCTTTCTTCTTCCTAAATCATTCTCTTTCTTTTTCTCTCCCCCCCCCTCCTCTGTCACTTATTCTTTTTCTTTGTAGGCTTAAAGCCACACTTGCAATGTAGCCTGTACTTTAAAACTATCTCAGGAGGTTAATTGGCTCCTTTCCACCTCACTCACCCTTCACACTTTTGTTATTCTAGTATTTTAATGGAGGGAAACTTGGATATGCTTTGCAAGTAAAAACGGTTGGTTACTTACCAGTAATGGTCCTTCTTCAAGATGGGCTTCTCACATGCATTCAGTTACAGGTGTCTACATGCTGCAGCACATGGTAGCTCGGAAAGTCTTTAGCGTTAGCCCGTCAGGTCAGGGCACACGGCCAACGCCCCCTCCATGCTGTGACTGGGGCTATATAGGTGACTGTGACCCTGACCCTCCCAGTCCCATATACCTTTGCCAACTCCATTAGCAGGGACAGTGGGAGGGACCCGAATGTATGTGAGCAGCCCATCTCGAAGAAGGATGGTTACTGGTGAGAAACCAACCGTTCTCCTTCAAGCGCTGCTCATCATTCAGTTACAAGTGACTGCTAACTGTACCCAAGGATGGTGGGAGGTGTTACAGTCTACCCACATTGAGTACAGCTCTGCCCACAGCAGCATCTCTAGCCTGTTGGGCAATGGCATAGTGCATCATGAAGGTATGTATCAACATCCACATAGCAGCCCTGCAGCTTTCTTGGATCGGGACCTTGGCGAGGAAGGCCGTGGAGGACGCCTGAGCTCTGGTAGAGTGGGCTCTCAAAGTCTCTGGGAGAGGCGTATTTGACCTTCCGTAGCTGTCTTTAATGCAGTTCACAATCCATATGGAGATACACTGAGAGGAAATTGGGGAGCCTCTCATGCATTCAGCAACTGCCACAAATTGGGAAGTCTTGCGGAAAGATCGCATGCACTCAATATAGGTTAGGAGCGCTTTCTTGTGCCACCGTCTCTGGTTTTCTGTCACCTGAGGGTCGGGATAGAAAACTGGCAGGCAAATTTCTTGGTTCATGTGGAAGGGGGTGGCAACCTTGGGCAAGAACAAGGGGTTGTGACAAAGGACCACCTTACCTGGGAAGAAAACTGTATATGGGGGTTCAGAGGACAGGGCTCGTAACTTTGAGACCCTTCTGGCTGAGGTGATCGCTACCAGGAAAGCCACCTTCCAGGACAGTACAAGCAGAGTGGCTGAGTCCAAGGGTTCATAGGGCACCTCCATCAGAGCCCATAGCACAACATTCAAATCCTACTGAGGGATGGGTTTAGGAGGGTGGGGAAAATCTTTTCCACCCCCTTTAGGAACCTATGAGCAATGGGGTGTGAAAAGAGTGGAGACCCATCTACTCTCTGGTGGAAGGCCGAAATTGCCACCAAGTAGACTTTTAATGAGAATAGGGATAGGCCTTTCTTTCTTAAATTGAAATGGTAGTCTAGAGTTACCTGAATTGGTGCAGAGGTAAGGCCTATAGCTTTGTCATGGCACCAGGTGGAAAAATGGTTCCATTTTTCTATGTAGGTGGACCTGGTGGAGGGTTTTCTGCTGCCAACCAGGACCTTCCTAACCCTATCCATGTAGCGCCTCTCTTGCTCACTGAGCCAGAGAGCATCCAGGCTGTCAGGTGCAGGAGGCCCGGGTTTGGGTGCTGAAGGCAGCCCAAGTCCTGTGTTAGGAGGTCCACCCACTGTTGAGACAGAGCGGGGTTCTCACAGACATATCCTGGAGGAGTGGAAACCAGTGTTGCCTGGGCCAGTCTGGGGCTATCAAAATGATGTGTGCCCCATCCGCAAGGGCCTTCAATAGTACCCTGTGGATCAAGAGTATTGGTGGGAAGGCATACATTAGGGCCCCTGACCAATTGAGGAGGAAGGCATCGCTGAGAGAGCCCTCCTCCCGACCCTGAAGGGAGCAGAACCAGGGACATTTGCGATTTTGCTCCATGGCGAACAGGTCCACCTGTGGAGTTCCCCATCTGTTTATCAGCAGGGACAAGACCTCATTGTGGAGGGACCACTCATGATACGCAAGGGGGTTTCCTGCTGAGTGAGTCTGCTAGGCCATTGTCTACCCCGGGCAGGTGGGAGGCAGTTGGCATGAAGTGATGATCTATCTCTAATTGCCAAAGCTTGGTCTCCTTCTCACATTGAGCTGAGGAGTGGACCCCTCCTTGATCGTTTGTGTAAAACATGGTCGCTTTATTGTCTGAGAGGACCTGGACCACCCTCCCTCAGATCTGGTCGAGGAAGGTCATGCAGGCCAGCCTGATATCCCAGAGCTCCTTCACATTTATGTGGAGGAGTCTGTCCTTGGGGTTCCAAACACCCTGCATGGAGAGGCCCCCAGCCCGAGTCCAACGCATCTGTTATCAGGGTTGCTGAGGGCTTGGACTCCCTGAACGAGATTCCTCCCATTGCGAAGTCAGGGTCCTTCCAGATTTGGAGGGACTCCAGGGCATACTAGGGGACTGAGAGTACCTTGTCCAGATGGGCTCTCTCCCTGGCTGGAAGCTCATGGTGAACCAGAGTTGGAATGATCTCATCTGCAGGCAGGCTGTTTGGATTACTGAGGTGGCCACTGCCATGTGGCCCAAGAGCTGCATGCAACGACGCACTGTGGTTAACCCAGGCGCTTGCAGTTCCATGATGATGGTGCAAATGGACCAAAATCTTGACAGGGGAAGGACGCGGTGCCCTGCCGAGCATTTAAAATCGCCCCGATGAATGCTGCGTCCTGAGTGGGGCAAAGCTTGGACTTCTTTGAGTTTATGCAGAAGCCCAGGAACTTGCACAGTTTCACTACCAGGTCGACGTGATTTTGCACCTGTTGACTTGACTTGCCCACTGTGAGCCAATCATCTACGTAGGGGTAGATTCTTATACCCCTCCTGTGCAGAAACGCTGTAACCTGCGCCACTCACTTTGTGAACACCCTGGGAGCTAGCGATAACCCGAAGGGGAGGGTGGTGAACTGGTAGTGGTGTCATGCCGCCACGAACCTGAGAAACCGTCTGTGGTGGGGTTGGATGGCTATGTGGAAGTAAGCGTCCTTTAGGCCGAGGGCTGCGAACCAGTCTCCTGGGGACAGGGAGGGAACAATCTGGGGCAGAGAAACCATGCGGAACTTTATTCTCTCTATGTGCTTGTTGAGTGCTCTGAGGTCTAGAATAGGTCATGGGTCCCCATTGGGTTTGGGGACCAGGAAGTAGTGGGAATAGAACCCTTTGCCATGCTCTCTTTTGGGAACCTTTTCTATGGCCCCGAGGGAGAGTAGCTTCTGGCATTTGTCCTCGAGCCTGCCCAGCAGTTCTGGATTTTCTGATGGTATGTGACGGGGCAATTTCCTGTCCCGAGGGATTGAGAGGAACTGGATGCAGTATCCTTGTGCCACCATTTCGAGGACCCACTTGTCTGACATGACACGTGTCCACCACGGGGCAAAGTGGCAGAGGCGGTGGGAGGAGAACAGGGGTTCTGGAGAGCTGCCCTCAAAGGGACCATCAAAAATGCTGCTTGCTGCCCGAAGAGTGGTCCGATCCCTGACCACGCCATCCAGACTGCGAAGCACTGAGCTTCCCTCCTTTACCTGATCGGCTCTTGTCTTTGTCCAGGTCCCGAAGATGGCATTGGGGGAGCTGGAGGGATCTCAGAAACTGGGTCTGCAGTTACATCTGCTGTTTCAGCTGCTGTAACTGTTGCTGGAGCTGCTGATGCAATCTCAGGGAGTGCCTAATGGGTTGAGGAGTGTAAATTCTGAGGGATCGGAGCATGGCCCTCAAGTCTTTCATACCATGCAGCTTCTCATCTGTGGAAGATGCAAAGAGGTCACACCCTTTAAAGGGGAGGTCCTGAATAATCTGCTGCATCTGCGTGGAGAGGCCGGAGTTTTGGAGCCCAGCCAACTGGCGCATAACAACTGCGGATGCCATTGTGCGGGCCACTGTGTCCACTGCATCCCAGGTCGCTGCGAGTGCATCCTTGGATGCCCTTTCTCCTGCATCCAGCATTGCCTTGAAGCCTCTCCTTGGAGATGGCTGTGCGAATGTTTCTCATGGCCTCCCACAAGTTCAAGATGTAGCATGTCATTAGGGCTGAGTGTTTCGAGATACGCAACTGGAGGGCAGCAAAGGAGTAAACTTTCCTGCCTAGAAGGTCAAGCTGCCTGACCTCTCTGTTCTTGGGGGAGCTCGGCTGGCCCTGTCTCTCCCTTTGGTTTATTGCATTGACCACCAAGGATTCTGGGGTGGGATGGTGGAACAGGAAGGGAGAACCTTCCAGGGAGGCAGAATATTTCTTGTCCACCACTTTGAACACTGGCGGAATCAAGGAAGGCATTTGCCAGTGGTTTTGGACAATGCGAAACACCCCGGAGTGCAGGGGAATCACAACCTTAGCCAGAGGGGCTCTACGGCACGCATCGAAGAAGGAATCATTGTCCTCATGGATCACCCCCAGCTTCAGCTTTAGATTTGCCACCATGCGGCGGAGGAGGTCCTGCTCAACGTGGGAATCTCCCTTGCGGTCAGTGGACATGTCAATTAGGTGCTCATTGGGTGATGAGGATGATTGAGCCCTTGATCTGCTACATTGTGTAGAATCAGGGTCTGGTTTGTCGTTGAAGGAGTCCGAGGACTCTGGCAATGGTGATCGAGCACAACAGGAGGAGGCATCGTCTACCATCGTGTTCAGCCAGTCGAGGGTCCACTCATTGTGTGGTGATGCCGCTGGTGGTGTAGGAGTCATGGGGGGAGCAGAGATTTCTCCCAGTGGCCATGGTCTCCTTGAGCTCAGTGATACAGAGCTCTTTCGAAGCCGCTTTCTTGGGTGCTCCTCCTGGGAGGGAAGGAAGGGGTCTTCAAAGGATGATCTCCCCCCTCCCCTGACATCCAGTAGTCCAGTACTGAGAGCTCTTTGGAGGAGTGATGGAGCAGAGCTGCAGCACTTGGACCCAGTGTTGGGCTAGATGATGGCAGCAGGTTGGAGAAGGGCGAAGAGCTGTGCGACTGTGCCAGTACCAGCGTGGCGGTTGTTGGTGCTGGGTCTGACGGTACTGGAACTGATGGCACCAGAAGCGGTGGTGCCGGCGACAGTGCTGGGTCCAGCAGTACCAGCCTTGATGGCGGTACTGGGTTTGTCGGCGGTACCACAGGGGGCAGTACCGTGCCCAGCAGTGCTGAAGAGAACAGCGCCACTTTGGTTTGCTTCTTCGTCTTCTGCACCGAAGCTGGGTTTGAATGCCCTTGATGGATTGGCAGGGATGCCTGTGCCGGTGCCCTACTTGGGGCGGCTGAGAGGCTACCCAGTGACCGGTGAAGTCGGTGCTGAGGCGGTACCGTAGCGGCTCGAGGTTTCAAGCCTGGTACCAGTGGTTGGTGGGGATCTTGAGCCCGGGCCAATCAAGGATCCGGCGGAGTGCTGGTGGCTTGGCAGCCTTTGGGCGGAACGGCTCCACTCCCCAAAATCGAGAGGAGACGGCGCTCTCTTTCCAGCCCAGTCCTTTGCTTGAAGGATTGGCAAATGGAACACTCTGCTGCGAAGTGGGACTCACCCAGGCAAGCAAGACATTTCTTGTGCTGGTCATCCATTGGAGAAGCCTTGCAGCATCCTAAGCATGGCTTGAAACCTGGCATTTCGAGTTTCACATGAAAGACAGGCACTTGCATTTAGCAAGATAACACTGATCCAAACTGATGCTGATGGTGGAAAAAGAAACTGGGAGGGTCAGGGTTATGGTCACCTATATAGCCGCGGTTGCAGTGTGGAGGGGGTGTTGGCCATGTGCCCTGACCTGACAGGCTAATGCTAAAGACGTTCCGAGCTACCGTGCCCTGCGGCATGTAGACACCTGTAACTGAATGTCTGTGAGCAGCGCTCGAAGGTGAACCGTTTGTTTCTTTGTTTTGCACAAATCAAGGCAGTTGTGTTTCAAAAACATTTGCATTTGGTGACTCAGGTTTTACAAACAAAATGAACCTCCTTAACTAAAATGCATAAAAAATCAACTCAGTGCCTGGTAAAACAGTGCCTGATAAATACAGCATTCTAAGTGAGCGGAGGGTTTAGGATCCCAAACTATGGTGCCATTGAAACATTAAAAGATATGGCAGCAAAGGATAATAGTTGTAATCCTTCTGCCAGGGCAAGATAGAAGAACAAAGGCCAGCTTCTATATCTAGGGGTTTCCAAATAATGTTACAGCACCAATCAGCTTGAGCCCCCCCCCCCTCCAGTTTTCTGGGAAATCATGCACTATTCCCTGGGCACCCTGAAAGGGTAACATTTCCCCACGTGCAAGCACAAGTCTGAGTGTGGTATACAGAACTTTTAATAGTAATTCAAAAAAGAATGTAAAGAGTCAATAGCAAAAATCTCACTGAGCTGGAGAACAAGGTTCTGAACAAATCGCATACAGCATAACAGAACATATAATCTCACTAGCAAAAACAACACAGATCTGGAGAATCAGTGCAGAACAGATTCCCAACAAACCCCCGGGTATGTAGGGAATGTCTTTCACACCAGTTGTCTGCCCGCACCACCCACTGGCCACTTACTCCATCCACCAGCTCTGCCCACTGATGGTCAATTTCACCATCTGCTTGCTCCACCCACTGTCCACCAGCTCCACCCATGCTGTCTAGCCCACTCCTTGTCTCTCTCACTGTCCACTGGCTCCATCCACTGTCCCCATTGCTGCTCCTCTTCAGTGATTTCAGCTTAGAGAGAGGGTTTACCTTGCTTAGTGATTTCAGCTTTTAAACCTTACAAAGCTGCAAACAGCTTCTCCCACTAAAATAACACAAGAAAGACTTCACAGGAAGCCTGGCCAGACCTATTCTTTGACAGTAGGGAAATGGGGTGAGGCAGTACCTCAGGCATAGATCTAGACTGAGTTAGTGCTAACCTCCACCCCCCATCCCAGCTTAACTTCACTAGGCTGAAAGGTGGGGGTGGCCCCTCTTTTAATATTCTTTTTGCTAATGGTAGCTTTTATACTTTAACTAACCTAAACAGAGTTTGAACAATCAAGAGAGTAGCATGTTACAAAAGACAGTATTTCATGTTTCTCTTCAGTAGAATTACAGATATTGACAGATTTGTGATCAAATCAACCCAAATACGATTATCCATATTGCGCTGCACCCATAGTGAGACTATGCTAATATGCTCTTTGTGCTCATGCAAATACAAAACCCATGCAGATTAGTTCCCCCCCCCACCCCCAAGAAGCTATTAGGCACAGATTCTAGACCTGCCTTAGATGTCTGGGGATGCCCCCATTTGAGCATCTAAGTCAGGAATGGGCTTGTAGATTTTTTGTTAGCCATGGGGGTAGGAATTATCACAGTAGAGGAAAAGTACAATAAATATCCAGCAGTAGAATAAATACACATACAAGGAATCTCAGGAAAATCTCAAATTATGAAGTTAAAGTATTACCCCTTTAATATGGCAACCATGTCATTCAGGAAAAATGTGCCATTAAAGGAAATGAAAATCTAATAGGGGCAAACACAATCAATCAGCTAGGAATTATCACTGATTTTCCAAATATGTCTATTTGGCAAACCCACACTGTGGATAACAGTGGCTTACTTACCAGTAACCGTCCTTCTTTGAGATGGGCTGCTCGGATTCATTCAGTAATAGGTGTACGTGCCTCAGTGCATGATTGGTTGGAAACTTTTTAGACCTAGCCTGTCAGAACAGGGCTGGCGGCCAACGCCTGCTGGGCACCCCATGGCTATATATATGGCCTATATGTGGCGGCGAATTCTGGAATTGGTTAGGCGCCACTAGATGAGGGACATAAAAAGCCGGTGGTAAGGCACCTGCCAAAGCGAGGTGGCCAGGGTGTGTCCCATAGTCTTGGGCCCACAATGATGCCTTAGCTGGTTCAACAAGGAAGGTTAAAGTGGAGTCCCAAAAAAGCTTGGCCTACTGACTAATACCAAGAACCAGTAAAAGAGGGAGAGAGAGAGAAAGAGACCCCTCTACCGACCCAACTAAGGGAAAAGAGTTACAGGGTTGTGCAGGAGGAATCAAATAACCGTCTGGCAAGAATAGTTTACCAGGTGGGCAAATGCCAACAAAGCAACCGAGGTACCAAGTGTTCCCTCAGAGGCCCAAGGTAAGGTGTGGCCACTGGTAGTTGAAGGGACAGGGAGAATGTGGGGCCAGGGAGTGTTTGTATGAGCCCACTATGTTAAGAGGTCAAACTATCACTTTTGAGATGTCAATGAAAAGGGAAGTTCCCATGGTTGGGACCCAACAACCTCACTCATCTGGATGTGGGGTTGGAAGGAGGGGGAAGACACAATGTTAAGCAGTACCTCTGTGTATAAGTTATATCATCTCCGTAACCAACCACCTTCCATTGCTAGCAGGGAGGCTGGTGATTAAGGGCTCTGAGTGGACCAAAGCTATAGACTTCCCCTATGGAACATATTCAAGGAGTGAAGGGAGGTAAGATTTCAAAGGCCTCCCAAGCATTGGGTAGAAGGATTCTTGAAGGAGGCAGTAGGGATTAAGCTGGGACTGGTTATTTCCCTCTGTTAAGTACTCTAGAGCCAAGGCTGTCATGGGAGGATGATCCTCCTGGGAAAAGAAGGCACCACGCTAAGAAAGAGAGGGTGGTAGCAAGGCTGAAGGGCTGCTGACCACCCTGGGCCTGGACTGGGCAAAGCCATGGATCCTGGATTTGGGTGCCTATGACTATTTGTTGGAGCACAAGGAGGAAGGAGAGAACTGCTGCCAGTCAGTGGTAGTAACCAGTGGCTCTTGCGGGATCGGTGGGTGAAAAACTGGAATTGAAGGTTAGAACCAAGGAGCTCTCCACAATGCTTTGGTGGAAAACCTGGTGATTGGGGAAAGCTGTCTTCCCAACTGGGTGAATATGGCCCCTAACTGGAATGAGGCAAGGAAGGCAACATAAGGGGTCTGCCCCAAGAACAGTCCCTGTCCCCCAGCAGAAAGGCCCCAGGAGTTGTTAGAATTCCCCACAAGAGGTAGGAGGGTGGGGGGTATCGGTACTATGAGAGGTGAGGTGCCCTCAGAGTGTGCGCACACAGGGGACTGAGAACGACACAACTCACTGAAAGAGTGCACTTGGTCCTGGGGGTATTGCCTGGGGGGCAGGGGACTAGAACAGGGCTACACCGACCTCCAGTATGCTGGAATGTGAGGGGAGATGTGTCCATATTGGGGGATTGGCAGAGTTGAAAGCCCCTATTCTGGAATATGGAAGGGAGCTTGGGCACATGAGGTGGGAAGGTGACCAGTGAGAGTACGCCCACCAGCTAGTGACCAGGCACCTGATAAGGAACTGTTAACCCAGTGCCCACCAATACAAATCCCAAAGGACAAGGCATTAAAAGAATGTAAGGCATGACAGAACCTGGACAGATGAATGTAATCAGCCAGAAGGATAAGCGGAAAAAGGACCATGGGGCCCACCCCGACTGCAAACCAATTGGTGGTGTTTTACATTGATCCTAGGGAGACAGTAGTCACCAAGACACCCTGAAAATGGGAGGTCAGCATCTGGCACTGAGATCCTCCCAGTGTCTTCCTTTTTTCTTGGGGGGGGGGGGGATTATTGATGTGTGTAGTGCCCTGCGACCAAATTGTACTCCCCCTTGAACGCAAGGGATGTATGTTTGGTCCCCATTGCCTATGAGGGCTCAGCTAACATTATGCTGAAGAGTACAAAGCCCCAGAGTCACGTTAGCCCAATTTACCTTCAGGGGTAAAGGGAGGGGGGAAAAACAGGGTGTTCTTCGCAGTCCTAGATGAGGAGAAGGATCCTCAGGAAAACAAAACATGAAGAGCATAGGGATTGTTGGACACCCATTACGGGCTGGGAGGGTGCCTAGTGGGCCAGGAGGATAGCATGCCAAGTATTTTAGGTCCCTTCGGGGGGGGGGGGGGATCCTCGGCACTGTGGTAGATAGTATCTGTCCCTTCTGCAAAGAGGGACCCTCCTTTGAAAGGGAGGTCCAATATGATCTGCTGGGACAAGGGGGGAACCCTTACCTCCTGAAGCCATGCTGCCCATCTCAGGACCACAGCAGAAGCCACATTGTGGCTTGCCGTATCCAAAGCATCCCAGGCGGATAGCAGCAAGTCTTGGGATGCCAGCTTACCCTCTTCAACAAAGGCATCATAGTCTGCCCTATTCTCTTGGGGAGTAGATGCCTGAATTTATTCATGGACTCCCATACATCCATGAAGTACCTGGCCACCAGAATTTGGTGGTTGGCTATTCTGAGCTGGAAGGCAGAGGAGGATCAAGCCTTCTGGCCTACCAGGTCTAATTCTCTCACCTCTCTAGATCTTGGGAGAGAGTTGTGGGGAAATTGTCCAGGGACTAAGGCCACTTCCACCATCCTTTGAAATGGTACTGGGTGGTGGGTGAGAAAGGGAAAATCTTCCACAGAGACGTGGTACTTTTGTCCTGTGGTATCTGAGAGCAGAGTGATGGAATTCCTGCATGTTAGGGTGCAGGGAAACTGTTATGGGCCCAGGGCCAAATAGAGTGTCACTAGGTCACATGAACGAATGAGCGTCCAAACCCACGTGAGCACACCCATGGTGGAGGAAATCAAAATGCACTATGAGGTCCCCTGTATAGGAGCAGGCATGGGGTTCATGGCTCTGTCAGATACCGGAAGACACGGGCTGGACTTGGCCAATTGGTACTGTGGGAGAGTGCTGGGGTCTTCTGAGGAGACCACGCATGGGGTCGGTACCTCTAAGGTGTTGGTACCAAGGAGCATGGGCGGGCCTGTTTACCCTCCCTGAGGCCCCTTCCTTGGGAATTGGGGTTAGAGATGGTTCCCGGAGCCTGGCTGGGCTTGGCTTCAGCATGGTGGTGGGAGCTTTAGTTGGTGGTGCCGGCAGGGACAAAGTGGTACAGCCCTGAAGGGAGGCTCTTAGCCTCTGTCCACTAATGGTACTGGGTGCCTCTTCCTGGGTACCTGTTTCTGGTACCAGGGAGCTTGGTACCTAAACCAGGAAGGGAGTTCGGTGCCTTTTTTGGGGCAAACAGGCACTAGAAAGGAAGGCAGGTTTGCCCCTCTTTCTGGGTGGTACTGGGGGGGAGACATTGGCAAAAGAAGAAGTGCCTTTGCCACCTCAAAGGCCTCCAGGGTGGAGGGAACTGGTACCAACTCCAGCCAGTCCCAGGGAGACATGGAGCAGCACTGGAGCTTCGGTACCAAGGCTGGTACCAAGCATATCTTTTGCTCTTGGGGAGAGTGGTGCTGGGATGGTTCCAGCACTGAACTGGCACACAGTGCTGAATGTAACCCCAAAACTTCGGGGATACGCTGTCGCACTTGCTCTGAGGCCAACGCATGGCGCCTTTGGTCTCTGTCTTTTATGGTCCTAGATTTAAAGGACTGACAGATAGAGCATTCAGTGAGCAGATAGGCCTCACCCTGGCACCAGAGGCACTTCTTGTGGGGATCATCTTGCAGTAAGGCCTTACCACAGGCAGCACAAGGTTCGAACCTCAGCATGGCAGGCGGCAGGGAGGAGCAGTGTTCCTGCTCCAAGCCAAGTGCTTTGTGGGAGTGCTTTCTGGTGGACATCCATGAAGAGGTTCTCCCAGTTGAGAGAGTGGCTCATCAACAAGGCAAACGACAGGCTGCTTGCGCGATTGCAAGGAGTGGGCTGTACTAATACAGTTGCTGAGGGCAGAAAAGCAGAACTGAGGAGGGACAGGGCTGCAGGCATTTATATAGCCATGGGGTGGCCAGGGGGACATTGGCTGCCAGCCCTGTTCTGACAACCTAGGGCTAAAAGGTTTCCAACCAATCGTGTGCTGAAGCACATAAGTAGTACATGGGACCTACCATCAATCAAACCATTACCATGCCCTCTTTCCACTGGAAATCCCACCCTCTGGCCAGCCCCCCAACAATAGGTCCCACCCTTGCCCACCTGTCAATGGAAGTCCTGCCCCCAGCTGGTCACCTGACATCTGGTCCTGCCCCCTGGGTGTGACTTCTGGCCGAAAGGAGATGGCGTGACCCCTCCCAGAATGCCTTCGCACCAATAGGAGCAGGTTTTGCCTCCTGAGAGTTGGATTGCTCCCAGAAAGGCACATGACAGGTGCAGCCCACCCCAGAACAATGTTCCCTCTAATTTTTCATAGGCTGTGTCCGCAAAAAAATTATTTTGTGCAAATTTTTGGAGCCAGTGTCCAAATTTGTGCACACTCCAGTGAGTGTGGTCAAACTTATGAGTACAATGAAGTAAGTGTGTATGATTCCAATAATATCTAAATTTTATTTTGATCCAGTGATGGAAATGATTTTATGAATTACAAAACCTTATTTGAAATGTGTTACTTGAAATCATCTTCTTAAAAGTAGCATAAAAATATTAGCACTGTGGAATTTTTTTGTGCGCGCTTTATTTTGTTGTGTGTGTGGATTTCACAACCTGTGTGCGTCCACATGCGTGCAGCTTAGAGGGAACATAGCCCCAGAATAAGGCCGTGTGACACTCCATCAATAGGAAAATGGTTTAGATCACCCCAACGGGGCGAGGCGCGCCAGCTGGGAGACATGGAACTCCTGTCCAATCTCTGGGCTTCAACGGTTGGCCAACAGGTGGCGCTGCCCACCCCCACCAGAAGTCGGGGCCTTTAAAGCCTTATGACTCCTAGCTTGCGCATGAGACCGCATGGTTCACAGCTTGGGGAGAACATGGACACCTTCCCCACCCCCATGTTGCCTGCACAATTTGTTTTGGCTTCTATGGTACTCCGGCATAGAAAACGCTGTGACATCAACAGTTCGGAGGAGGAGAGTCCTTTGGCTCAACCTTTGTTCAACTCCTCGAACCCCAAAACCCCAGAGATCTTGAGGCAGAAGACTGAAGGAGTCTCTCTGACACCAAGGGGACAGGAGAAAGGAGAAGATGAGGTAAAGGAATAGGGAGAGTAATCAATCTGGTTGTCACAACTCTAAAAAGTCAGAAGGGTGGCAGACTTACCCCTCTTTTTCTGAAACATCTCTTTTGTCCTTCAGGAACACCAGGACAGTGTTGCAGTGGATGACCAAGATGAAGCAGGAAGACCACAACTTGGGGAGAACATGGATGCCTTCGCCACCCGCCTGAGGCCTTTGGAATTCGTTTTGGCTCCTAAGGTGTTGGGCTGGCATAGAAAGTGCTACATCAGCAGCAGTTCGGAGGAGGAGAGCCCTTTGACTCAACCTTTGTTTGACACCCTGGACCCTAAAAGCCCAGAGATCTTGAGGCAGCAGACTGAAGGACTCTCACTGACACCAAAGGGACAGGAGGTAAAGGAATGGAGGGAGTAATCGATCTGGCTGGCATAACTCAAATAAATAAATAAATAAATAAATAAAAGCCAAAAGGGTGGCTGGCTTACAGCTCTTTTTTTCTGAAAACATCTTTTTTGTCTTTCAGGAACCCCAGGACAAGCGTTGCAGCGGGTGACAGAGGTAAAGCTGGCCCATCTTGTTTTGTTCAGCACCTAGGCACATTGAATATGAGGAATCTATGGAAGAGGGCTATGAGAAGTTTCTAAGAGAGCTCGGGCTGGATGAGGTTGAGCTGGTGCCTGTTCATCAGCATAGAAAAGTCATATGATATATTATGTGTATTGCTGTTTCTGTTACCCTTGATTACTGTCTTAGGAAAAAGATGTGTGAAGATTGTGAAGGTGCTCCAGGCCAGCAGAGTCATGACTGCACTACTTGGACTTCGGAGGCTATAAACTGCAAGTTTTGAGGCCTGTGTGCTGAAGTGTGCTTTGAAAATTTGTTAAACACTGTCATTGTCATCAGCTATATTATGAAATGTCTGTAAGTAACTAGGGAACTTTTAGACCTGGGGGTGACCTTGGTACATGCTGTGCAATTCAATCCAGACCCTACCAATACTCTATATCAGGTGACCAAGCCCAACATAAGGTTACATGGTCCTGTGAACCATCTGGTCTGCATGAAAAATTGCAGAAGCCTGCTTAGGAGACCGAGTATGTGTAAGAAATCCAAAAGGATTAAGTCAGAATGGTGAGAGAACATACATGAGATACCGACCATCTCGTTAGCTGTAAATAAATACATCTCTAAAAAAGGGGTTTGTGACTAGCTGTAAAAAGGCCTGTGTGGGCCTTAAATGTGTTTTTTCAAGGTTGCTGCACGTGTTTTAAATAAATTGTGTGTGTGAGAGCCAGCTGCTGTGTTTTTGTGTATTTACAGGGTGAAAAAATGCTGTAGTAAATGAGGGGAATGTGGGAAGGACCCTATTTAAAATAAAGACAAAGGGTTAGAAAGGCAGCATAGAAGAGGGGCTCTGACTCACCACACCACTACAGGGAGCCACCCTTTCTTTTCAACTAAGGGTAGAGTTATCAGGTAGTTCAGTCTAATGGACCTCACAGCAAAGAAGGTGGCTGGGTAGAGCTGGTTGAATGCTATTGGTTAGTTTAAATCAACCTTTGGAGTTTGTAGAAGTTGATTGTACAGTTTAAAAATAAAACCTCAGGAATCTGCAGGGATTTTTTTCCCCTCTTTTGTTTTAACCAGGGTTAGAATTATCAGGTAATTAGGTTTGATGAGCCTTGCTCACACTAAGGATGGTGACTAAGTGGGACTGAAGAGGTCTGATCAGCAATAACTTCAAAAAAAGAAAAGAGCGAAAGAAAAAATCTTAACTTCCAAAAAACAAACAAAACCCCACACAGTTTTAAAACCACATTTCAGGATCTTTTTTCCCCCCTCTCAACTCAAAGTCATTACAAATTAAAAACCATACAATAAGAAAAATCATAACTCTGCTTGAAATGTTTTCAAGAAGCCTCCCCCATAATTTTATTTTTAAAAAGCCTTTGTCCTAAGAACAATCAAACATTTAAAAGCTATAGGTATTTGCAGAATGCTTGCTATGGCTGTGTCACATAAACAACCTCTAGCCATTCACTGATATTGGCAAGGTCCTGCAGTCAGGAGGGGGATACAGAGTAATATTAAGGATTGTTCTTTGAGTGCTGCTCGGATGCCTTCAGTAATAGGTGTCTCTGTGCCAGAGTGCCAGATTGGTCAGAAAAAACTTGTCCTAGCCTGTCAGAAGAAGGGAGGTGGCCACAGTCCCTCGCGCCACTCACGGCTATATATATGGCTGCGTCCCCACCCCCTCCTCAGTTTCATTTCTTCCACCTTGCTCCTCGGAATTGGAACATCCGCTCCTTGCAACTCGCAAGCAGCCTGTCTCTTGGTCTTCCACTCACTGTCTGGTGGGGCACATCGCTTTGTGGCTTTAACGCCACTGCAAGAGTCCCCAAAGCTGGACCGGAACATCGCATTGACAATGCCCGGGTTTAAACCCTGCCCCGAGTGTGGCCAGGCCTTCCCCTGGGACGACCCCCACGGGAAGTGGCTTAGGTGCCTGGGCAAAGACGACATGGTCTCGGCATGTTCCATCTGTCTCTCCTTTAAACCACGAACGATTGAGGAGAAGGAACAGCAATGCCACGCCCTAGCCTCGGAGGAGGCTCGGCACCCTTCATCCGAGGCTTTGGGTTCAAGCCCGACACCGAGACCCAGCTTGGCACTGGAGCCTACGTGGCACCATGCCACTGGTGGCTGCTGCTGCCGCTGCATCACCTTGGTGCTGACTCTGGCACTGCAGCGCCTACCCAGCGCCTCGGCACCTTGGCACCAATCGAGGTCGCTCTCAATCAGCCTGGCACCGTCAGCACCGGGCTTGCCTCAGTACCGTGCCGTATCATCCCCGGTGCCGATGACACGGTACAGCCTGGCCTCACTGGTGCTGACCTCACCCTGGCACTGGCTGACTCCACCCTCGGCACCGCAGAGCCCAATGCCGAAGGAATGGGAGCCTTCTCGTCAGAGCAGTCCTCCCTCCCCCGGTGAGGACTTGCCCACGACTCATGGGAGTCGCTTCTTGTCCTGTCCACCCCGGAAGCAGTGGAGGCAGCATGAACCCTGCTGCTTCTCCTGACTCCCCCTGCCACCTCCAATCAGAAGGAGCAAACCGGCCTTCATTTCAATGGCCTGGGTTCATCCGGGATGCTCACCCTCACCTTCCAGCCCCCTGTCTTCCATCCAGTGAGGGCTGACACCACTCCACCACTGGTACCAGGCCAGGAATCTCGATTCCCTTCCCCCACCTCCAGCCTGGAACAGGGACCATCTAGGGGCTCCAAACGGCCCCAGCGCTGCACATCACCACCATCACCCTTCCGGTTTCAGCTGCAAGAACGGTCCCCTGAGGGAACTCCCTCTCCTCCATGGCAGACCCCCGGTGCCATGCTGTTCCCGGCACCGGAGTCCTTTATGGGAAACCTCTCAGTGCACTTTGACCTGCTGTGCCAGGCCACGGCCCATTTAAGTATGGAGGTGGAGCTCCTGAATCTCCCCCCCAATACCCTGTTTGGACCAGTGTTCGCCGCCATGGCGCCCTTAGCAATCCTGCCCCACCCAAGCATGTGGGACCTCGCACGCTCCCAGTGGCAGCATCCAAGCTCCACCCCCCCCCGGTTTCAGATACAATGAGCATGAAGTATCGGGTACCCAGATCAGACTACCCCTCACTTGCTGGCCACCCAGTTCCTCCTAGGGACATGGTCCAGATGGCAATGGGGGCTGGAGAACCCCCCAGGGACCCCTTCCCCCACTCCAGGGAAACTAGGGAACTGGATCTGTTAGGCCGTAAGGTGTATTCTTCATCGGCCTTTCAACTGTGAGTGGCAAACAACCAAGCTATAACCAGTAAGTACTTGCTGGATGTTTGGGAGTCGCTTGGGAGATTTAGAAATATGCTTCCGCCCAAGGCCAGGCATGAGTATGATGCCTTCCTGGAGGAAGGCAACATAATCTCTCAAGACCTACTCTTTTCAGCCCGTGATGTGGTGGACACCACTGCCCGCACCATGGCCTTGTTGGTTACCCTCCGCAGGATAGCATGGTTTAGGGAGGC
This sequence comes from Podocnemis expansa, assembly GCA_007922195.1. Lineage (NCBI taxonomy): Eukaryota > Metazoa > Chordata > Testudines > Podocnemididae > Podocnemis > Podocnemis expansa. The sequence goes on from ML682042.1 coordinate 188,546, forward strand.
TAGAGTGCCCCCTTAATGCACAGCAGGTGGTCCTTGACCTGCCCTTTGAGGGGAACGTTCTGTTTCCCCCTGAAACTCTCTCTGTGGTGGGCACAGCCTGGGATCCTTGGGGAGAGGCCAAATATTTCGGCCTCCTCCCTCCCGGACCCCCCCCCCCAACTTAGTTCCCCCACGCCCCGGGGGGGGGGCCCGGTTTTCCCTCCCTCCGGCCCCACTCATGGGGGGGAGGGGGCCCCCCCCCCCCCCCCAAGGTGGGGCCCCTCTGACCACTGCCAGCCTCTTTACCCTTAGGGTGCAGGAGGTCCCAGGGTGTCACTGCCGCAGACGGCCAACCCTCCTCCCCATAGGTCCGGTGGGATCCATCCTGGGCCTTCCTCTTTTCCTCCCTTCTCCAATCACGGGAGCAAGAATTCGATTGGGATGCTGGGGGCTGATGATACAATGATACCCACCTACGGTGCCGGTACCCCAATACCATAGGTACTACCCTCCACCTCTCACCCCCCTAAGCAGCAACTTCCCTAGGACAGAAACCACCCCTCTCCTATCCCTACAGCCTCCCTTCTCAAATACTCCCCACCGTGTTCCCCACCCTAACCCCTCGTCAAGGGATGGAAGCGCGTCTCAGTGTAGCCAGTTGTGGCGGGGCTCCAGACGCGCACATCCGAAGCCTACTGGCAACAGGACTATGCCTGTGGCCATGATGTGTGTCCCAGGTATGCTCCCTCGTTCCGGGTCAAGGGAAGGGGAGGGGATGCCTCTGGTCACACCACCATTTTCTGCAGTGTGCCCCAACCCCTGTCGACGGGATTTTCTCCTGCATACTAAGGGGACACATCTGTGCAGCAATTCAGCTACCTGGATGTAGAGAAGTGGGAACCCTCTGCTAGATTAGTCAGGGAAGACACGGGTGTTGATCCTCTATCTTTTCTATTTGGGTGATGGGACACAGGTGGGTGATATGAGGTAGAGCCACTAGGGGGCAGGGGGGTAGTGTTTAGGGAGCCTGTACCTGGGACTCCCCCGCTGGTCACACTGGATTCAACTGGTTGGGCCAGGGGGCGGAGAGGTGGGCAGAGCTAGGAGGGGAACAAAGGACCGGGGGGAAGGAGGGCGAGGAGGGAAAATGGGGGTCCAAGAGACAGGACCCTGCCCTGGGGTGTAGCCCTAATCCCTTGGGGGTTTCACTTGTGGTTGTTCTGAGGATGCTGATACCAACTGTCCTTGCTGCTGTATGAACTGGTTTGCTAATAAACCCTCTGATTGCCACACTGGCTGAGAGTCGCTGCTGATTGGGACGATTGGGACCCTCCTGGGGGGAGGAAATCCCCTCCAAGGGAGACCGGACAGAGCAAGGATCTGACCCTCTGAGCCTGGAGTTGGGGGCTGGCTGCATGGAGCGTGGAGACCCGAGGTGCTGGACGGGAGGAGACTCCACCGTGGCAGAGACCTGACTGGCTGTGGACAGAGGGGATCCAGGAGGCTTGTCTGGGGTCTCCATCACACTGGATACCTATTTCATCGGGAAGGTATCTCTAGAGCAGCTTTTACACCTGCACGTGCCCTAAGTATGGCCCACGGCCCCCTTTTCCCACCCTCACATGGTTCCTCATCTCTACCCCTGGTCATCTAGCAGGACCAGGGGCCCACCTCAAGAACCCTCACCTTGGTCTACCCTCCCTGAGGGGGGCCCATGCTTCCCCAACCTCACCAAAGCACGGCCGGGGGCACCCTTCTAAAACAGTGAGGGAGAACACCTTGTTGTGTACCACATATTGGGAAATGATGAAAGTCTATCCCTCTGAGTGCCCTCCCGCATATAGTTCCCGCCTTGGCAGCCACTGCCTTCTGGACAGCTGTCTACATCAGACAGAAGGTCGCCTACTTCCGGACCACTTGCGTAATTTTGTGCCCTATGCTCTTATTTCCTGGCAGGACACCCCCCCTCCCCTTCTGCCCTGCCTCCCCGTGGGATCGTCACACTATGCCGCGCGTAGCCCCTTAGTGCTACTGTGGCTTTCCCCATGTGTGTTGGTGGTGCCTGGCAATTCTGCGGTTCCCCTCTTTCCTTTCTCAAGGACCCATTAACACCCACTGCCATTCCGATGGCATGATAGACAGAGAACCCATTCTATACAACATATAACAGTTTGGGGTTGTACCCCTTTTATTCGCCCTGGCTCCCTCTGGGGAGAAAACTTCGTTGGGTTCTCTGATCCCGGGGTGCCCTTCAGATACGGCAGCTGCCACCCTGTTGTGGTCCCATTCTCTGGCTTAAGAAGGACCCTTCCTTGACAGTGGAGTTCTTCAATATCCATGTATTGAAGAGTGTTTTTCCCCCCCTTGGTACCCCTGGCAAGGCATAGTGGTAGAGTCATCCCTTGGGCAAGCACCAGAGGTACTGAGTCTGCCACCTTTACAGCCTCCTTCAATTATTCGGTCGCTGAGGGGCTGACTAGATGGTAGTAAGAGTTCTCTTTCCTCCTCACGCTTGAATGAGAACTTCAAGAGGGAAACCCCACAAGCTCAGACCAGTGGAACCCTCCCCCACACTCTAGCACCTTGCAGGCCCTAGTAGGCCCATTTCGTCAACATTGCCTCAGGCCACCTTGCAGTCACTATTTTTCCTGGAACCTCTCTCCTACAAGAGCCTGGTCAGGGTGCCAGCTCAGCTGAAAATGCACGCTTTGGTGCTACCAGGTTGTTAATTAGTATGCCGTAGGCCTGTTCTGCTTGGCTCAACTCCATACACTGAGGCTAGCATCTCGTGGTTTCCTCAGCCGCCCTTGAGCCCATCTCATGACCTTGTATCCTTTTCTCTACTTTACCCAGACGGCTTGCTTGACCGCATCCTAGATAAGGGCCATTGTCATTCCCTTACTTCTCCCTGTGTACTCAGTAGTCGCCAGATCAGTCCATGACTATGTGGCTCCTGCAAAACTTTCGGGTGCTCTATGCCTTCCCTCTCTTTGTTCTCGCGTGAGACGCACCCATATGGCTAGTCTCTTTGCTAGCTTAGTGTTCTCCTTCGAGTCCACGTGACACAGCCCAGGCCTAGGCATTGTAGTTTGTTGGTTACATTCCACTTTTTCCTCCTAGGCAGGGGCAGCCGCACAACCTGTTTTCTTAGGTTGCGTCCCTTTCTCCAGCTCAGGAGTATGCATTCTGCCTCGGTGGGTTCGGTCTTGCCCTGTTCTGGTTGACCCCCAGCTCTTGCTTCTTCCGGGTCCTTCAAGGCCCGGCCACCTCTTTACTTCAGTGAGTGTCTTCCTGGTGGGCCTCTACCTTACAGGGCTTCTTGCTGTGCTGAAGGCGGAAGTACCAACTCCACCCACCATCCGTCAGCATGGCTAGCAGTCACCTATTACTGAATGCATCCAAGCAGCGCACCATCTTCATCGGCACGGCAGGACCCGGTACCGCCCACGGTAGCAACGGCAAGCCCGGTACTGCCGTCAAGCCCAGTACCGCCAGGCCTGGTACTGCCAGCTGATTCAACACCGATACCGGCACTGGCATGTAACCCAATGCAGGGACCAAGCACGGCACCTCCCAGCCCTCCACCAGTACCACAGTCTGGTACAGAGGGGCAAGAAACCCCACTCCATCGATCCTCTGAAGAACTCTTGGTACCGGGCTCCTGGACATCAGGAGGAGGCTCTTCCAGATCATCCTCTGATGACTGCTTCCCTCCCCCCCAGGAGGAGCGTCCAAGGAAGAGGCCTCAAAAGAGCTCTGTACTCCGAGCTCAGTGAGGTCAAAAAGACCACGGATACAGGGAGAAGTTTCTGCTCCCCCCATGGCACCTACGCCTCTTGCGAGATCACCTCATAACAAGTGGACTCTCGACTGGCTGAACACAGCAACAGATGATGTCTCCTCTCGCTATGCCCGGTGGAAAAACTTTTTCCCTACCCTTGTAAGCCCACCCCTCAGTGGGATCTGAATCTTGTGCTACAGGCTTTGACAGAGCCGCCCTATGAACCCTTGGATTCAGCTACTCTGCTGGTGTTGTCTTGGAAGGTGGCTTTCCTGGCAGAGATCACCTCAGCTAGAAGGGTTTCAGAGTTGCAAGCCCTTTCCTCTGAACCCCCATATATGACATTCTTTCCAGACAAGGCAGTCCTCTGTCACCATGCTTCCTTCCTGACCAAGGTGACCATTCCTTTCCACATGAATCAAGAAATTTGCCTGCTGGTTTTCTATCCCAACACCCAGGTGACAGAAAACCGAAGACAGTGGCGCACCTTGGATGTAAGGAGAGGACTCTTAATTTATATTGAGCACACACAATCTTTCTGCAAGACCTCCCAGTTGTTCGTGGCAGTCGCTGAACGCATGAGAGGTTCCCCAGTGTCCTCTCAGTGCATCTCCAAATGGATTGTAAACTGCATCAAAGACTGCTATGGAAGGTCAAAAATGCCTCTCCCAGGGACTGTGAGCGCCCGCTCCACCAAAGCCCAGGCGTCTTCCATGGCCTTCCTTGCCAAGGTCCTGATCCAAGAGAGCTGCAGGGCCGCTATGTGGTCATCGATACATACCTTCACTATGCACTACGCCATTGCCCAGCAGGCTAGAGACAATGCTGCTTTAGACAGAGCTGTACTCAGTGTGGGTAGACTGTAACTCCTCCCACCATCCTTGGGTATGGCTAGCAATCACCTGTAACTGAATGATGTGAGTAGTGCTTGAAGGGGAATGCTTGGTTACTTACCAGTAACCATCCTTCTTTGAGATGGGCTGCTCACATACATGCAGGCCCCTCCTACCATCCTCACTACAGAGTTGGCAAAGGTATATTGGACTGGGAGGGTCAGGGTCAAGGCCACCTATATAGTTATGGTTGCAGCTTGGAGGGGGGTGTTGGCTGTGTGCCCTGACCTTACAGGCTAATGCTGAAGACTTTCTGAGCTACTGTGCGCTGTGGCATGTAGACACCTGTAACTGAATGTATGTGAGCAGCCCATCTCGAAGAAGGATGGTTACTGGTAAGTAACCAACCGTTTTTAAGTTAAGTTTGGGGGGTCTTTTTGAAAAGTATTTTGTTATAAACTGATGAGGTGTTTATAAAGTTATTTTTAAAAGTATTTAAAAACTGATTTTTAATTCCGAATGGTTGTGTTGAACTTAGGGAATGTTTTGGGTGTTTTCTTTTTTAGTGTGAGCACATGGCAAGGTTGTTTTTAAAAATAGAATATAAAGGTAAACACAATGAATATTTAAAAAAAATTTGGAAGCCCATTTTAAAATAATGTTGTCTGCTTTACAGTCCTATCAAAACATGGAAATGCTTGGGGTCTGCGGATTGAAAAGCTCAAAAGAAAAAGGAAAGAGGTAGAAGGAAGAGCTGAAGAGGAAAATCCACTACCATCCATGACTGACAAAGAGTTGGAAAGCTGTAAATATGATTTGTTTGTGTTTTTTAATTTGATATTTAGCCAGTATGGTAAAGTTAAGGATTTTTGGTTTTTTTAATATTTTATTTGATGCTAAATAGAAACATCAGTTTTCCTTCTTCGGCATAGACAGTTCTCCTGATGCCCTCCTATTAAACCAGCTCAAAAAAAAATAGGGAAGACATCTGAAAAGAAAAGTTTGCAATAATCAATGACTGACAAAGAGATGGAGTGCTGTAAGTATATTTTGCTTGTGTGTTTTTATAGTAAACAAATAGGTAGCATGCACTGGAAACTTAATTTTTTCTAAATATGTTATATTTGACATATCTTTTTCTTTTCCTACTCAGACACTGATAGGTCTCCTGATGTTGTTGTAGACACAGTTCCAGGGACACCTCCAGGAAAATCATCAAAGAACCAGAAAACCTGTCTAAAACCTTTAACAATATCACCTGTGCAAAACAGCTGAGGAGCCCTGATGAAGCAGCAGGAAACCCCTGAGCACAGATACACCAAGGACAAAACAAAAGTCTCTGGTACAAAGCACCACACCTCCAGTTCCTCAGCAGTCAGCATCACACCAAGCCCTGAGAGATCTGTGAGTGAAAACACATGCATTCACAAACCCGTAGCTCTAAGTGAATCAAACACCAATAACACACCACACCTCCACTTTCTCAACGGCCAGCACCATACCAGGCCCTGGGAGACCTGCTGGTGAAAACACACGCATTCACTAACTTGGAGCAGGTGCTCTAGGGATTGTGAATCAAAACCAAGGAGCGAAAGCTCCAGTGATGATACTTATTACAATCCACGTCCATGCCTCAATAGGCTTGACACAGCTCTTCAGCTGTGGGGAAAGATGATAGAGGAACAGATCTCTTTATTTGGAAAGGTACTAGATAAAGTACTAGATAAACAGAACTCTTCATTGAGAGAGCTGGTGGGTGTTTTACTCTCTAGGGTTCCAGAAGAAAGAATGACTGAAAACTATGTAAAAAAGCCAAAAGCTCTTTATAAATACGTTCAAAAATATTTCAGATTTCCAGAGGGTGTTTTTGAATCCACAGAGCTAGCCACGTGGAGCGGTACCCGACCTAATCAGAAAAGGGGTGGTCTTTTAAGGGATAGATAATTGGCTGCCAAAAAGTTATGGGGAAGGGTGATTGTAAATATTTTTTAAAAGGGCTGAAGAGGTGATGAGGAGAAAAAAAACAAAACAAAAAGAGAGGTCCCCAAGTGGAGTGTCTGATAACGGGGAGGTGGAAATTGACCTGAGGGACAGTGGTTTAGAAAATTCCCTGGAAAGCTCTCTAGGGTGGTCCTCTTCTGCTCCTTTGGAGTCTGAGGTACCTGATATGCCCGTCGATTGGTTGAGAAGCTGGCAGTGGGTGGTACCTAGCTTTACAGGTTTGGTAGATAGTGAGGAGTTCCATTTTGCCAGTCTCGAGAGAATCAATTCAGTCGAGAAGGTCATTGAAGCCATGCACAGGGGCATACAGTCAGTCCTTGATGAGGTTAATGGCAGGATAGATCCAGACGATTACGTTCAGTTATGCTTGGAAGGTCAGAGTTTAAACAATCCTTTGTTTTCAGTTAGAAGAAATAGGGATGAGCTGTCTGCTGAAGAGTTCTTAAATCATGCTTCTAACCTGTTACAGAGTAATGGAGAGGCAGAATATTTGGCTTGGTCACCCGATATAGAGCATTGGCAGGGTCTGGATTGAATTGCACAGTGTGTACCAAGGTCACCCCCAGGTCTAAAAGTTACATACAGACATTTCATAATATAGTTGACGACAACAACAGTGTTTAACAAACTTTCAAAGCACACTTCAGCACACAGGCCCTGAAGTTTGTTGTTTATAGCCTCTAAAGTCCAAGCAGTCATGACTCTGCTGGCCTGGAGCATCTATGAGACAGCCGTCACAATCTTCATTCATCTTTTCCCTAAGACAGTAATCAAGGGTAACAGAAACAGCAATAATAGATCGCATGACTCTTCTACGCTGATGAATAGGCACCGGCTCAACCTTATCCAGCCCGAGCTCTCTTAGAAACTTCTCATAGCCCTCTTCCATAGTCTTCTCATATTCAATGTGCCTAGGGGCTGAACAAAAACAAGATGGACTGGCTTCATCTCTGTCACCCACTGCAACATTGTCCTGGGGTTCCTGAAAGACACGAAAAAAGGGCTGTAAGCTAGCCACCCTTTTGGCTTTTTCTTTCTTCAGAGATATGCCAGCCAGACCAGTTACTCCCTCCATTCCTTTACCTACTGTCCCGTTGGTGTCAGAGAGAGTACTTCAGTTTGCTGTTACATGAGGTTTCGGGTTCTGGGGTATCAAACAAAGCCTGAGTCAAGATCTCCGGGGTTTCAGGGTCCGAGGAGTCAAAAAAAGGTTGAGCCAAAGGGCTCTCCACCTCTGAACTATTGATGTCACAGCGTTTTCTATGCTGGGGTGCCATAGGAGCCAAAACAGTATTCCAAAGGCTTCACAGGGGTGGCGAAGGTGTCCATGGTCTCCCCAAGCTGTGAACCACATGGTCTCATGAGCAAGCCAGGGGTCGTGCAACTTTAAAGGCCCTGACTTTGGGTGGGGTTGGGCTGCTAGCCCAACCCCACCCATTGAAGCCCAGAGATTGGGCAAGAGTGCCACCACTTCCAACTGGCATGCCTCACCCTGTTGGGATGATCTAAACCCTTTTCCTATTAGTGCGGCCCTCTTCTGGGGTGGGCTGCACTGGTCATGTGCCCTTCTGGGACCAATCCTGCTCTCAGTGGGCAAAACCTGCTCCTATTGGTGTGGAAGGTGTTCAGGGAGGGGTCACGCCACCCACTTCTGGCCAGGTCACCATCTTGAGCCAGACGTCACATTCAGAGGGCAGGACTGGATGCTAGGTGACCAGCTGGGGGCGGACCTTCCAGTGACAGGTGGGCAGGGGTGGGACCTGATGTTGGGGGGCTGGCTGGACGATGGGATTTCCACTGGAAAGGGGACATGGTAACAGTTTAATTAATGGTAGGTCCCTTGTACCACTCATGTACACGCATTACTGAATGGCTATGTCCACACATACATCGTTATTTCAAAATAAGTTATTTCAAAATGAGTTATTTTGAAGTAAAGTCCTTATTTCGAAATAAGTTAATTCGAATTAAGAAAATATTAATTTGAATTAAGGGAAAGCCTGCTATCGAAACGGCTGTTATTTCGAAATGGTTATTTTAAAATAAGGCCGTTTGAACATGTCGTTTCAAAACAGTTGTTTCGAAACAATGGTGTTGTTTTGAAACAACATGTCCAAATGGTGTTATTTCGAAACAACCATTTCGAAATAACAGCTGTTTCAAAATGAATGGGGTTTAAGCTGTTTTGAAATGACGGTTCTTATTTTGAAATGACAGAGCCCGTCATTTCGAAATAAGAAGACCTCATGTGGACCTAATCTTTTTTATTTTGAAATAACCAGTGTTATTTTGAAATAAAAGAGACGTGTGGACATACCCAATGTATCCAGGCAGCACTCGAAGAAGAAAGGGAAGGAAACTAACAGTTTTGCTCCCATGGGTTTAGCCAATGAAACTGTAAAGTTAATCAAACCTAAAGACTGACCTCCAATACCAGTAGGCTGGGAAAGCTGGTGGATGGAACTGTGAAATAATCCTTTAACTGAGAACTGACCAGGTTGAGACATGAATGGCTTAACAGACCTAAAAGAGAGAGGATTTAGAAGGAATGCACTCTAAGACACATAACAGTGCTATCAGAGATATGGTGAAGAACTGCAGACATAAAGAATGTAATCAATACCTCTCTGTGCCAGCCTACTATGTCCCTGTTTTTCCCTCTCCACATGTTTTGCTGACATCCTTGACTTACTGTTTATTAAACTTGCCTAGATTGTGCTAACTTTTAACACTGTTTTTCTTGACTGGTATATGAAATTTTTCCCTTTTTGACCCTGATTCCTTTTAGGGAACTGATATTAGTTTGTACCAATTAGAGAATGTTAGGGCGTGTTACATTTACCTATGTATATGCATGTATGTTAATGTAGCTGTTAAGCTATAAAAGTTTCTGTACTATATCTCAGGGGTGGAGACCAGCACCTAACTGCTCTCCCCACTGCAGTGTGTCAATAAATTAGCTGTTTGGTTTGCACTCAGGTTGGGTTCAGCTGTTTTTCTTTGACAGAACTAACAAACGTCTGGGCTGAAGATTCCTTACACACAGGAAAAGTAGATATGGAAATTTCTTTAGAGGGAGAAACTCCCACTTTAGTTGAGCAATATCCAGTACCACAAGAAGCAAAACAATCATTAATCATAGGGTTGGAAGGGACCTCATAGGTCATCTAGTCCAACACCCTGCCAGAGGCAGAACCACTCCCACTAAACCATCCCAGTCATGGTTTTGTCCAGCCGGGCCTTAAACACCTCCAAAAAGATGGAGACTCCACCACCTCCCTTGGCAGCTCATTCCAAGGCTTCACCACTCTCCTAGTAAAAAAGTTTTTTCTAATATCCAGCCTCGACCTCCCTAACTGCAACTTGAGACCATAGACTTAAGACAAGTTATAAATGAATTAGAAGAGAGAGAACCCATTAGATCGTGTTCAGCACCTACTGCCGCACCAATCTGGCCAGTAAAAAAGCCAGATGGAACTTGGAGCCTTGCTATTAATTTACGGGGAATAAAATAAAAATGCTAAAAGGGGAGCCGGTGTAGTGTTTGCCTATCCAGAATTGCTGGAGGTGGTTTTCCCAGGTATGAATTGGCTCTGTGTGTTTGATATTGCAAACAGCTTTTGGATTCTGCTGTTAAACACTATATTTCAGGGGACTACAGCTAGTCCTCACTTAGTGACCTACTCGTTTAGTGACCCCTCAGAGTTATGACCGGCTCTCTGATGAGTTGGTATTATGGCGATGTACGAGAACTCGCATCAACTCTCTCAGATTACCTATATTTACAGTACACTATGCAAACTAAGTTCAGTACATTAGAGCTTAAAACATTTAAAATATATATTAAAAATGTTATAAATGATGCAAAGGTGACATTAAAACTATCTACCGATGGTTGAAAAACCCACTACCAGTAAAGTACATTATGCCTGAAATACCGGTAAGGGCTGCTCCTCGTTTAGTGACCAATTCGTTTATCAACCGGGTTTCAGGAACGGAACCCGGTCACTAAGTGAGGACTACCTGTATTTATTGCTTCAAAGTATTGCCCCAAGGTTACTGCGATGCACCCACAAGTTTCCATGCTCTAATGTGAGAACTGTTGGGAAACGAGGGATTATTACAAATTGAATGTACTGCAGTACATGGATGATAGTTTGGTTGTCAGTGAAACAGAATGAGAACATGAGCAACTGGTTAAAAAATAGTTGTTCTGTTGCCAAGCCTATAGACTAAAACTTAACCCCTCTAAGTCATAAACAAAGTGAGGTATAGTGCCAGGGTGTTACACTAAGTGCAGGAGGCAGATCTGTGGCAAAAGCAAGAATAGAGTTTATTATCAATTTGCCCATGCCAGCAGACAGAAGATCCCTTGGGTCTTACTAATTTCTGTAGTGAATTTATAGTGGGATATGCAGGGCAGTCCCTAAAAGGGTGCGGGGCCCTGGGTGAATCACCCTGTGGAGCCTCCACTAACCCCCCCCAGCCTGGTTCAGTGCTGCTGATCTGCCCTCCTGCCACATGTGTTGCTCTCAGCTCTGTGCCAGAGCAGCCAGGAGAAGGCAGGAGGCAGTGTGGCCGGGGTGGGGGGCAAGGGATACGGGCCCCATGCTTCCTCCCTCCCGTTATACCAAAAAGGGCATGCAATAGAGCACCCCCTAATAAAAAGAAAAGACTAGCAGGATCTTATTCAGGGGGACAAGGCAATATGCCACATTTATTGTAAATAAGTAAGAATAGCAAAAGGCAGTCTCTCTCTCACACACACACACACGCACAAAGTTCTGCAACCTGGTATGATATAATTACCAGTCCTTTCATGTGTTGCTTGAGCCAGCCTAGTGGCCAACTAGGCTGGGCACAAGGAAGGAGCCAGGCCTCTGTCAGTCGTGATCCGATGCTCCAAGATGACAGTTGCAGAATGAGACCCCCCCAAAGTTTTCATATTCTCACCCATCTTTTATACTTGCTGGCCCTCAGGTAAGTCTATGGGACTTGCTGTGTCATGTTGCCTCAGGGTTCCTGTGAGATCATTGGTCACCAGTCACTTCAGACTTGATTATATTTTGTTCTTTTCTTTCTGGGGTGGCTCCTTCTGTTTGCTTTAGTGAGATGTCCGCATTGTTCAGCCAGTTAGATGGTACTTGTGCTTCATCAAGACAAGCTGGCAGTTGAAACTGGCCTCTTCACATGCATGCCCTTCATTCACACACCTTATTCACACATTTAAAAGAACATATACAGTATATGCCTAAACCAGATTTCATCAAGTATCCAAAATGGAGTTCAGTGTTTAAGCAGGAGTTCCAAACTAACAATATGGAGTCTTGTTAGACATTGGTTATAATGTCTATTACACAAGGTTACAGAATTATTTTACTTTATGACACTGAAGGACAGATACACAACATTAACTATCATATACTTTAAAGATAAATGTAATGCATTATCTGTCTGTCCCCCTACATTATCTGTCTGTGCTCCACAGCCACCCCCCCCACCCCCCCGCTGCGCCAGCACAGAGCCAAAAGCAGTGTGCATGGCCAGGGGTGCACCGGCAGTGCTGAACCAGGCTGCCACTTTTGGCCAGCTCACCCACTGCCTGGTGGGGGGGGGTGCAGTGGCGCAGGCCTCAAGAGGCCCCCCCCCCCCCAAAGCACAGAGCCCTGGGTGGCTCCCCATTTCACTCTACTCTAGAGATGGCCCTGGAGATATGCAGAAAAGGCAGGACTACTATCTGAAGTATTAAAAAGACCACAGTGCACCTGGACAGAATAGGCAACTTAAGCATGGGAAAGTTTAAAGAAAGGGTTAACGGAAGCCCCTACCTTAGCTGCACCAAATAACAGAGTTTCCCTACTCATTGTATCCCAGCCTAGAAAATTTCTGTATTGTTTGTATGATTACTTGAGATACTGAAGCAGGAACGAGACCCATAGTGTACTTACAGTAGAGCCCTAACAGCTCCAGATAGTGGGAATTTGTTAACAAACAGCTCTTGCTGCATACTGGACTTTGCAAAAAGCTCAGGCAATAATTGGAGCTGGAAAGGTAACTGTTCAAAGTCAGCATGCATTGGGAAAGTTATTGAGTCAGGAAAATTTGTCAAAAGGACATGTAAGAGCGGATAAAGCCATTTTTTGGGTTTTTGCACTTATGGCAGAAAATGTACGCCTAGTTACACTTAAAGAACCTGAAGTAGCAGTGTGAGGGTTAACTCTTACCAGTCCAGCACACAGCTGTGAGCTGCAGGAGGAGGCAAAAGCCCATGCTGTATTTAAAGCTACTCCAGTAGAGCAAGTAGTGGGAAAATCAGTATTGTTTGTGGACAGTAGTTCATATAATGAACAAGGAAAGTGAGTTATTGGGTTTGCAAGTGTGTGTATGGATAAAGATATGCAAATAGAGCAATCTTTTCAGTACAAATTGGAAAAAGGAGGACCCCAAGGTGCAGAGGTTAAGGCAGTTAATACAGGTCTTGGATGAAAGGATCGGCAAACAAACAAAAATAATTATTGGAACAGATTCAGATTATATTTACAAAGATACCACTATGTACTTCCTGTGGTGGGTGTCTCAAAATTTTCAAGGCACAGACTGGTCTGAAATAAAGCACAAAAACCTCTGGCAGAAATTGGAAAACTTGGCAAAAAAGTATACCAAAATCAGAAAGGTTAAAATAAAATCCCACCAAAAGATAAAAGGCCGATTGCAATGGGGAAATTATCAGCTTGATAAACTTGCTAAGGAAGCTACTTTAACTAGCAAAATTTGGGAACCCATGCTCATAGCTATAACTACCTGGACACAGGCAAAAGGAGAACAAGAAGCACAAAAAAGGATCGGGCAGAGGAACAGTTTTTGCAATCTTCAAAAGAGAAAGACAATTTATTACAGCAGTACAGTGTCCCTCTATGTACCAGAGTACTCCTAAAAAAAGAGAAAATAATTTTTCTTGGCCAAACCAGATAATGAATGGGTGTTTGTAACACTGCAGCAATTACAGCACATAGTTCTGCATTGGATCCACAGCTCCTTGTGGGGGGACCCCAAGCTAGAGGAGGCAGTGGAAAAGTTAAAGGAATTGGGCTGTTGGCCAAACATGAGAGAGGATTTAGATAGCCATACACACAGATGTTTAACTTGTGCCAAGCAGCACCTAGCTCAAAGAGAAAGGAGAGTTGACCTCATGCATCAAAATTTAAAAGGGCCCTTTCAAAGATTGCAAGTTGATTTTGTTGGACACATCTTGGGGAAACTGATTTCTTTTTGTAATTGTGGTTAGCTTTAGTAAATGGGTAGAAGCAGTCCCACAAAATTGGAAAACAGCCACATTGCTGCAAAAACTCTCATTACTGCAATTTTTCCCCAATGGGGTCTGCCACATAGCATACATAGACTCTGATAATGGAGAAGTGTTTATTGGAAAGATATACTGAGAGGTGGCGGCATGGGCAGAAGTTCCATTGCTGTTACATATTCCCTACCATCCCAAAGCAGGAGGACAAGATAAACGAATGAACAGATTTCCTAAATTTGACCTGTCTCAGGTATGTGATGATCTGGAAACAAATTGGGATATTGTTCTTATGAGAATCTTGCGGGAAGAAACCGGACAGTCGAGGATTACGGCTGAGAAGCGTCCTGGGCACGCCCCAGGAATC
>ML682042.1:206899-304602 GCA_007922195.1 Podocnemis expansa
TGATGCCGGGACCGGGGGGAGTGGGAGCAGGGGGGAGATGCCGGGAGCGGGGGGTGAAGCTGGGAGTGGGGGGGGAGTGGGAGTGGGGGGACGATGTCAGGAGTGGGGGGGTGATGCTGGGAGCAGGGGGGCTGCTGCTGGGAGCGGGGGCTGTCAGGAGCAGGGGGAGGTGAGTGGGAGTGGGGGGGATGCCACTGGGAGCGGGGGGGGCTGCGCAGCGGGCCTGATGGGGGGGAGCGCAGCAAGCAACAGGCGTTGCTCAGCTGCCCTCTCCCCTTAGAGGGAACATTGATGGGCAGGGGCGTTGCTGCCCCAGGGAAGCACCCAGGGCACCAGCCCAGGCCACGCCCCTGGCCAGGAGGCCATGACCCCTGGCCACCGGCCACACCCCTGGCCAGGGATAGGGCTGGGAGCAGCGTCCATGGCCGCTGGCAGCTGGGCCCTGGATCCCTGGCTTGGGACAGGGCCAGGAGCGGCCTCCATGGCCGTGGGCAGCTGAGCACTGGATCCCCAGCTGGGGACAGGGCTGCCGCAGCCATGGGCAGCTGGGCCCCGGACCCCCTGCTGGGGACGGGGCCAGGACCAGCCTCCATGGCCGCAGGCACCTGAGCCCCAAATCCCCCACTGGGGATGGGGCCGCCGCAGCTGTGGGCGGCTGAGCCCCAGATCCCCAGCTGGGGACAGGGCTGCTGCCATCGTGGGCAGCTGGGCCCGAATTCCTGACTGGGGACGGGGCCAGGAGTGGCCTCCACTGCCATGGGCGGCTGAGCCCCGGATCCCCGGCCGGGAACGGGGCTGCTGTGGCTGCGGGTGGCTGGGCCCCAGATCTCCAGCCTGATTGGGCTGGAGATTGGGAGAGGTGGGGCCCTGCCAGACCCGGGGCACTGGCACTGGGATTCAGGGCACATGCCCCATGTGCTGAGTGCCAGCAACGCCCCTGGGGAGGGAGGTGGTGGATTATTTTGGTTGTTGTTGTTTTCTTTTAAAAAACAGACCGCCTTTTGTGTGAAAAAAAGTGCACAGAAAAAATAATCTGTAGTTCAAATTGCTGATGTCTCCAGATTTAAATCCCAGCAATGGTGGTAGATGAGTAAGTTAAATACATGTACAGAAATTATGGTGAAATAACCTGGTGCATTTTGCAGTAATTATGCAGTGGGTCTGATTTGCCTGACATCTCATATAACTCTGATTGATTGAGGGGGTACATTTCATGTAACTTTAGTTGATTTGAGGGGGTGCATTTCATGCTCCTTGCCCCGGGCACCAACATTCCTAGTTACGGCCCTGCAGGCTATTGTGATATCAGAGGTGACTCAGCCAATTACTCCTTGTTCCCTCCTTGTGAGCAATTGGTTGAATCACTTCTGACATCACAATAGCCTGTCACATGGCACACTTCAAATCGCACACGCAGTAGATAGATAGATATGGCTATGAGATGAAGCAATCAGTGATTGGCTAACAAAATCTGTCCATTAGTCATATGAGGGAATGTGCAAACTGAGGGACAGAAGGGGCATGAGTGTATGGCTGGCAACATAACAAGGGTGGCCATATAACAGTGTTTAGCCCACTGGACCACTCTCTGTCTGTACACTGTGCTTTTCCAGGACAATGAGCAAATATCCTCCCCATAAAAATACAAAAAGTGGGGGAATGTAGGAAAAAGTAAAAACTTAAAATAGGAAAAATGAGTAGAACTGTCGAGGTGTTGGCTCAAGGCCTGACGAAGTGATTTAACAGTGGGCCTGAACAGAAAGTACAATGGAACTGAACAGAAGGTACTGCCAAGTGACAGGTTACGACGGTTCAACCTCACTAAAATTGGCAAGAAACAAGGTGCAATTGTAATAATAAATATGAAAAATGGAAAAGTACCTGAAAGGTTGGAGGTGTTGGGTTGATCTAATGCCAAAGAAATAGGGAGGTATTATATAAGTGACCTGTGCACAGGGCTATCCCTATGTGTGTGTGGTGCCTGGGGCAACTGGCCTGTGGTGGGGCCCCTGCACCTCCTCCCTCTGCTGGGAGGAGCAGGGCAGGCCAGTCCGGGGCCTGGGCTCTGCTCTTTTGCCCCACTTCTAGGCCGGCCCACCCCACCGCCAGGGTGGAACAGCCAGCCCAGGGGAGGTGTGAAAGAGAGTGAAGTCTGGCTTCTGGGCTGACTGGCTCTGCCCTGGGGCTGGAGGTTCCCCATCCTGGGGGTGGAGTGAGCCAGCCCGGAGCATCAGTCAACTCTGCATGCTCCCATGTCACTTAGTCCTTCCCTGCTGCCTTTGTCTCCATGCTGAAAGCAGTGTGGAAGGGGCGGGGAACAGCATGGCCATGGGGGGCAGCAGTGCAGGCTCCAAGCTGCCCTGCTCATGGTAGGACAGTGCAGCGCTCAAGGAATTGTGGGGCCAAGGATGATCAGCCTTCTCGCTTCCCACCCTGAAGGACGGCCCTGCCCGTGCAAAGATAAGATTTCAGTCAAACCATGACACCTTGATGAATGGAGATGTCCAATGATGTATGGACCTGTTAAATTGATGGGTGGCATCAAAAAAGGGGTATGTGGACCAATCAAGGTAAATTTGGATCTCAAGGGGGCTGAGTCAGTAGGTCCGAGAAGGACCCCAAACTTTGTGCAGCTGAAGGGGGTGATGGTGACTCCTGCCATCAGTTGAGCTGTTCCATTGCACTGAGAGCACCAATGTTGCCAATAAATCAGGTGGTATACATTGTAGACCATATTGCTACTTTGCAGTAAAGCCTAGCCTGGCACCTTCATTTCTACAAAGATCCGTGGTTGTGCTGGTTTCCTCGATCGAGAGTGTTGCCTCATTTTACCCCTTATCCATAGGCTAAGCCTAAAATCCAAATCACTGGGCTAACTGAGTTTCCACTAGAGATTTGAGTCAAAGATAGCCCAAAGCCTCAATGAAAGGGGAACCTCAGCTTAGGATCACTCAGGCTAACAGAGTTCCTGCTTAAGATCCAAGCCAGGCTGTAGATCACTGGGCTAAATGAGATCTGAGCCGAGGTAATCCTGAGGGAGCACACCTTCAGAGATGCACACATGCATTTATACACACAGCCAAACTGATATCAGCACCGGACACAGAACAACACTAATAAGAACACTGAGGAGAATACCTCTTGCTGGCTGTGCCCAGCCACCCTCTGCCTTGTGTATCACACCTTCCATTGACTGACATTCATGTACCAGCAAGATCTCTGGACTGGTGCATTGGAGAGGCCAATCTCCACACTGGGACCAGCACCAAAGAAGATCCACCCTGCTTCACAGGGGAGAAAGGAGTCCCTGGCACTGGCCCCTACGCCACAGGCTTTTAAGGATTGGACGGCACAATGAGTCGACTGGGGACCTTGGGACGTATCTCAACGAGAACCTTCATCATGGCTTTCATTGAGGGCCCCCACGTCCCAAATTGGACAGGACTTACAGGGGTCCAAAACTGAATCTGACCAAGGAGAGGGCACCTTGGGCATGGGGAGAGACTGCTCCAGGGCACTTTCTTCATCATCTCTGAATGAGGTGACCTACCAAAGGTCCCTCTCCCTCCTGGAAGACCCTAGGACCCACCACAAACTACTAGAACACCTAGCCTGCAATTGCAACCTCCCCACTGAAGCAGTGAGGGAAGACTTTGACTCACTATTTGATGTGGGTGAAGTGGATCCCCCGCCAGAGTGGCCCTGCCTATGCAGGAGGAGATCTCAGGGATCACCTGTGCATGACGGCAGACACCGTCCTCTGTCCCACCAGTATCAAAGGGCACTGAGAGAAAGTACCACATTCCTGCAGATAAGTTTGGGTACCTTTTCAACCACCCCATGCCCAGGTCGCTGCTGGTGGATGCTATGAACCAGAGGGAGAGACAGGGCCAACTTGCTTTGAGCCCCCAGGAATAAAGACGCCAAACGACCAGACCTGTTTGCACACAAGGTTTATTTGATGATAGCTTTACAGCTTTGTATTGCAAACCAACCTTTAATGTGTGGAAGTCAAAGAAGAGGTTCCAGGACCTCATTCCCTCCTACCACACCAAAGACTACGATGCCTTGGTGGAGGAAGGGCTGGTGGCAGCTTGTGTAACACTCCTAGTGTCTTGAGACACTAGAAACATGGCCAGCAAGGGAGTGGCCTCAGTGGTGGCCATGAGACGAGCAGCATGGCTGCAAGTTTCAGGGCTCTTGCCTCAAATGCAGCAGATGATCTAGGACCTCCCCTTTGAGGGACCATCTCTCTCTGCAGAGTCCACAGATGCCAAACTTCATGGTATGAAAGACTCTCAGGCCACCCTGTCATTGTTGGGGATGTATACTCTGCAGATGGTCAAACATCCCTTTCAGCCCCAGCCACCACATCAGCAACAACAGCAGGGCTCTTTCCAGTGCCCATTCCAGTCACTGTAACATCCCTATGGAAATAGGGACAGAGACAGGAGTAGAGGGAACAGAGGAGGCCAGGGTCAGAGCTCCAATCAACCCTCCCACCAAGAGGAACAACAACAACTGACCTGCCACTCATAGACATAGGTTCTGACTGGCTGTTCAAGGGCCATGAACACTCCCTGGGTTCCCCTCTCCAACCAACATTCTGGGACCACCTCTCTCCTTTTAGACACCAATAGGCTGAAATTACCTTGGACTGTTGGATTCTAGATAGTTTCTCACAGCTATGCCTTGCAGTTCAGGTACAGGCTCCCCAGTGAAAATCTGCCCCCTCACCATCTTGTCAGGAATCCCTCTCACAAACTCCTTCTGGAACAGGAAAGCCACAAGCTTCTGGAGCTGGCTGAAATAGAACAAGTGCCCTGCAGAGAAAGGGGAAAGGACTACTCCAGATATTTCCTGATTCCAAAGGCAAATGGGGGCCTGAGACCCATCCTGGGCTTAAGGCACCTAAACAAATTCCTACAAAAACCAAAGTTTTTTCTGGCTCACATTATCCCTTCTCTAGACTTGAGAAATTGATTTGTGGCCCTCAACCTGAAAGATGCATACATTCACATCTCCATCAGACCCCAACACCAAAATCTCCTAAGATTCATGATAGGGCAAAAAATATTTCCAATTTGCAACCCTACCCTTGGAGATCTCCCTTGCCCCAAGGGTCTTCACAAAGTGTGTGGCCCATCTAAGGAACAAGAGGCTCAAAGCTTCTCTTACCTGGATGACTGGCTCATCAGAGGCAGATCCAAGGATCAGGTCAGTCAAAGCATAGTGATTTGGAGTCAGAATTTTGAAGGGTTTACAGAAGAAGACATCCTGCCAACAAAAACACAAATGAAAGAACACAAAGTTCATTTCTTTTTCAATTAAATTAAAGTCTTTAAATTAGACACATCACCTGAATTCATAGATAAGTGGCTAGAACTAGATGAAAATGGCCCAACTACAGAAGAACTGACAGCAGAAGAAGTAATGTAAGGTTGTGAGGCTGGGTTGGACCGCAAAAGTGACATGGAATGGTTACAGGAAGAAGGAGTAGATGATGATGACGATGAGAATTATGTTGAAAAAGCCAAAATTTCCCATTCAGAAGTGCTAAATGCTGCTGAAACTCTTGCATGATATGTGGAGGCGCAAGATGCGGACAATATCCAAATTTTACACCTACGTGGGATGATCAATTTTGTGAAGAAAAAGAAAACCAAGCACAGGAAACAGAAGAAAATAACATTGTACTTCATAAAACCTCCATCCCAGCAAGATGAACTTGTAGACTGCATTACCTTTATATAAGCACACTTCTTAGAGTACAAAATCTGTGGACTCAATGTGGAATCATGTTTGTATATAACATGTCATCTATGGTAATATTGTACTGTAAATATTAAAAATGGATTCCACTCTATTTATTATTATTTTCATGCATTGATATGTATAGTATTTATTTTCATCACCATTTTCACATTTAAATAGATATGACTTCTTAAATTTGTTTAAATAATTTATTATGTTTTGGTGATTTCTGTGTATTTTTGCATATTTCATGTTTTAAAAATCAGATCATGAATTAAAAGTTATATTTTTAATTTTACTAAACAAAATGGTTTGGTAGCCAGGTAGTCCATGTTAAGGTAGACCAACTGCACCGCATATGGATTATAGTGTAGTGGCTAACACCTCTGCTTAACATGCAGAAGGGCCTGGGTTCAATTCCCAGGGGGTTGGACTCGATGATCTCATGAGGTCCCTTCCAGCCCTATGATTTGATTGATTGATTATTTTGAAAATATTCTACTGTACTATATTTTAGGACATTTCACCAAGGTTCCATTTACACATGGTATGTTTTAAATATGGTCGCAGTGATTTGTTTCCCAACACCTGCACATTAACTGATTCACTGTCCCAGGGGTGGTCCTAAAGGTCCTCATGAGCTGGCAGAGTCCAGACTTCACCCCAAAGGGGTCCCCTTCAAGATCCAAGACCCTGTGACACTGATCATGGATGCCTTAGACCTGGGTGGCCCATATCAGCCTGTCCACTCAGGGTAGGTGATCATTAGAGGAGGCTCCCCTTCACATAAATGAAAAAACTAAGAGCAATCCACCTGGCCTTCAGGGTCTTCCTAGACAAAATCAAGAGGAAGACAGTGCAAGTCCTCACAGACAATATGGCAGTTATGTCTACCTAAACCACTGGAGGGGAGCCCCCTCATCCACCCTGTGTGAAGAGGCAGTCTGCTTTTGGGAACAGGCCCTAGAGATCAACTTCCACCTAGTGGAAGCCCAGTTATCAAGGGTGAACAACAACCAGGTGGACAACTGCAGCAGACAATTCGTCACCAAAGATGAGTGGCCCCTGCACCTGGAAGTGGTGAGACACCTCTTTCAGAAATGGGGAATCCCCAAAACAGATTTTTTTTGTGAGCTATGCAAACCACAAGTGTGACTGATACTGTTCCCTTGGGGCAGGGAGAGCGCATCACTGTCAGATGCTCTCCTGATCAGCTGAGAAGGTCCCTTCCTCTATGCCTTCTCATCAATCGCACTGATTCACAGGTCTTTTTACAGATCAAGATGGAGACGTCAAGGGTAATCATGATAGCCCCAGCCTGGCCTCGCCAGCCCTGGTTCAGCATGCTCCTTGACCTATCAGTAGCCCCACACAAGACACTTCCAGCCCGGGTGGACCTGTTAACCCAGGACTTGGGATGTCTCTGGCACCTAGACCTGGACTCCCTATACCTGATGGCATGGAAGCTCTATGGCTGCACTCAGACAAGAGAGCCTGCTCAAGAGAAGTACAACAAGTACTGATTGAGAATAGAAAACCATCCACATAGGCTGTGACACTGTCTGGGTCTAGGGGGCTGTTTATGATTATTTTTCATGTTAATATTTCATATTTGCAATAATCCATATGTGATATGCCTTGTTTGGTACCAATAGAAAGGTTGTAATCTGCAAGGAATGATTCTTTGGTTTATATGTAGGTATCATATCTGTATTAGAAAATTAGGATTATTTGTTTTAGGTGTGTTACATTTTATTTGATTTTAAGGCAATCCCAGACTGCGTGTCTGCAAAACCATTGCCCTCCTGATGGCCCATCAAGGGAACTCCCAGGTACAGTGGACCTAGGAAGAAACCTGTTTGACCAGTCACCCAGACTAGTCATGGGACTCAAATCCATCTTGATTTGGCAAGAACTCTGAAAGCATGGGAAAGCCAAAGGTGATAAAAGGTAGTGGCCCCACCTCCATTTTGTCTTCAGTCTGCAACCTGCAATCAATGGGATCCTCTCGAACTATTTTTCTGGGACTGAACAAAGGACTGGGACCCACCCAGGTGCTGGGTGTATACCAGAGGGGTTGGACTAAATTGCAAACTGCTAATTCTTCAAGGACTTCCTTTATGTGGATTTTAAATAATTTGTATGTCTGTTGTTCACTTTGATCCTTTTACATCTCTCATATTTTGTTTGTTTTTGTATTAAACCTTTAGTGGTAGTTACTAAAGGATTGGCTGGCAGCATGGTATTTTGGGTAAGATCCAAGCCTATATTGTTTTGGGTGATGTGGGCTAGCCCTTTGGGGTCAAGAGAACCTATTTCTTTGAGAGACGCAGTGGTTAGGTGGGAATCTGAGGAGCTGATGTGCAATAAAGGGGACTGATTCTATTTTGTTATGCTAGCTGATGACCAGAGTGAGGAATCAGAAGCATGTTTTGTTACTGACTGGGAGACTGGTTTAAGTACCACCTGTTTGTGGTTTGGGCTTTTGGCCCCTGTTTTTTTTAGCTTGCCTTGATTTTGGCACATTCAGAAGATTATTCCAGGAGGCCCGGGTCACATGGGCAACCTACAAACCAAGTGGAAGCGATTCTCTCTATGGGCTACACTTAGAGGTGTCAACCCAGAGTCTGCCCCATCCAAGCCATACTGAACTACATCCTGCTCCTGAAAGGGGAGAAATTAGCTTTGGCCTCCCTTAAGCTCCACCTAGCAGCAATTTTCAGCTTTCCAAAGTCCCTTTCAGGGAACTCCCTTCTCGCACTCCATAACATCCAGATTTCTCAAGGGGGAGGAAAGACTCTACCACAGGTATAGGACCTGGCTATCACCAAGCATAACAAAATAGAAACTTGAATCTAGTCCTCAACGGGCTGATGAATCTGCCCTTTGAACCCTTGGATTCATGCACACTGCTACTCCTGTCATGGAAGGTAACATCCCAAGTGACCATTCCTTCAGCAAGGAAGGTATCAGAACTAAAGGTTCTGTCCTTGGAACCTCCATATACAATGTTCCATAAAGACAAGGTTCAGCTACGGCCACATCCAGCCTTCTTACCTAAGGTAGTCTCCTACTTCCACGTAAATCAGGACATTTTCCTCCCAGTGTTCTTCCCAGGGCCACACATGACAAAGAACCAAAGGACATGACACTTGCTTGATGTTAGAAGGGCGTTTGACATCTACATTGAAGGGACCAGACCATTCTGCAGGTCAACCCAACTGTTGGTCACAGTTGCTGAGGGCATGAAGGGTCAGGCAGTGACTTCACAGCATATCTCATCCTGGATAAGGACTGCTACTGCCGGGCAAAGGTTCCCCTTCCAGGCAAAGTCAATGCCCACTCAAGCACACTGTATGCCTCATCAACAGCCTTCTTGGTGCAAGTGCCTATTCAAAAAATCTGCAGGGCAGCCACCTGGTCGTCTGTCTATACTTTTGCCTCTCATCCAACAAATGAGGGATGATGCAGTACGATACTACAAGTGAGAAAACCACAACTCTACCCAGCACAAGGGTTGTAAGTAACCTAGCTCAGAATGGATGTGAGCAGCGCTCAAAGAACAAAGGGTTACTTACCCATAAACATCCTTCTTTGTGATGGGTGCTCACATACATTCCATATCCTCCCTCTGTCCCCACTTTTTTGAGTTAGCAGAAAGAAGGGACTGAAGGGGAGGCAGAATCAGGGCCATCTATATACCATGACCAGCGCGTGGGACTGAGGGAGCACTGGCGACTGACCCTATGGGGACAGGCTAAGCAAAAAAGCTTCTGGATGCCCATGCACCATGGCATGTACACCTTACTCAGAATGTATATGAGCAGCCCATCTCAAAGATGGACTGGGACCCGGGCCTCTTGGAATAACCTTCTGAATGTGCCAAAATCAGGGCAAGCTGCAAAAACGAGGGGCCAAAACCCTAAACCACTGACGAGTGGTACTTAAACCAGTCTCCCAGTCATGCTTCTGATTCCTCATTCTGGTCATCACCAAGCATGAAAAAATAGAAACAGCCTCCTTACTGCACATCAGTTCCTGTGGTCCCCTCTAGCCACTGGGTCTCTTTGGCTGTGTGCACACACAGGGGGTTATTTTGATATACATCATTTCGAAACAACTTATATCGAAATAACACCTTATTTCAAAATAACTTAGTCTGAATTAATAAAAAGTTATTTCGAAATAAGGAAAAAGGCGGGAAACAAAATAGCATGTTCACAGTGTTCACACACACAGTGTTCACAGTGTGAACATGCTATTTTGCTTCAGGAGGGGGCTGCAGGCACCGGCGGTGTTCAGCACAGCCCAGTGCCAAACCCCGCAGGTGCCTGCAGAGAGGGGCTGCAGCCACCGGCGGGGTACAGCGCAGCCCAGCGCCAAGCCCCGTGGGTGCCTGCAGAGTGGGGCTGCAGGCACTGGCAGGGTTCAGCGCAGCCCAGCGCTGCTCCCTGCCAGCTTAAAGCCCGGGCTGCCCCCAAACCTGCCGTGGGTCGCAGGCACCAGCCAGCGGACACCCCTCAGCACCCTGGCCAGGGTGCTGAGGGTTCCCTGGCCAGGGTGCTGAAGGGGCAGCCCTTCAAATGTTGTTTCGGAACACCTTGTTCCAAAACAACATGTTCACACGCATTGTTTCAAAACAAGGGTTTTGAAACAAGGTTGTTTTGCCCCCAAATGGGGTTTACCTTGTTTCAAAACAACACAGTTGTGTCGAACAATGGGTTCCCGTTGTTTCGAAAAAACTGTGTGTCATGTGAACATGTTTTTTTTTTGTTTCAAAACAACCTCATTGTTTCGAAACACAAATGCTGAGTGAACACAGCCTTTAAGAAATAGGTTCTTCTGACCCCAAAGGGCCAGCCACACCACCCAGAACAATATAGGCTTGGATCTTACCCAAAATACCATGCTGCCAGCCAATCCTTTAGTAACTATAACTAAAGTTTAATATAAAAGGGAAAAAAAGAGACGTTAAAGGGTCAAAGTGAATCACATACATACAAATGATTTAGAGTCCATAGAAAGCAAATCCTTTGAGCATCTGTAGTTTGCGGGTTAGTCCCACTCCTCTGATATGCACCCAGTGCTTGGGTGCATCTTTGTCCTTTGTTCAGTCCCAGAAGTATAGTTCCAGAGGAGGGTGTTGGCTGCAGACAGGCTGAAGACTAAAGACAAAATGGAGATGGGTCCCCTGCCCTTTATCTCAGAGTCCTTACCGGATCAAAATGGAGTAGGGCCACATGGTCAGTCTGGGTAACTGGTCAAACAGGTTTCTTCTTGGGCCCACTGCAGGTGGGTCCCCCCCAATGGGGGCCAGCAAGAGGAACAATGGTTTTGCAGGCACCCAGTCTGGGATTGCCTTAAGAACAAATCACTTTGAACACACATAAAAACAAATAGATTTTAAATTTCTAATACAGGCATGATACCTACATATAAACCATATGATCATTCTTAGCAGATTACTGCCTTTCTATTGACACCAAACATGGTATATCACACCTGGATTATTGCAAATAGGTAACCATAACCAGTCCCTTAGACCCAGACAGCATCACACGCATGTTTACAGGTAAGTAACCCTCCATTTAACCCTAATCAGCCATGTAAGACAAGTACAACAGTGGTAGCCTGCCAAAATGAACAAGGAGCAGCAGCAGTCAAAGTTTGATATAACCAGCCCTGAGAGCAAATCTCTACCCATGCCAGGAAATCAAATAATGTGTTGGAGTCCAGGACAACACCATCCATTCCCAACTCGTAAATGATAGGGACCCTAGTTGGCCCTGAACCAATTAGGGCCCAGATTGCTGCTGCTGGGCACAGAAAATGGAGGGTGGGCGGGGTTTCCTGCACACAAATAAAACAGTGCATAAAGAGGAATGGGAAAGGAAATGCATAAAGTATGTCATGTGTGTCATAGGTTAACTCACAAGGTAAAAATGGGAATTCTCTGATGCTGGATGGAGTGAAGGCAGTCATTATTGCTAGTTACAATTGTTACAGTTATAAACACCACTCACATCCCACAATCTAAAGTGTCAAAAGGGGAAAAAGCACATAAACTGCTACACCTCCAATCTGTGGTAATGAGATCTATGAAAATTTCCCTATAGTAAATGTACTACCAATCCTCCAACAGGAATTTGGCAGAGCTGGTATAGGGTTTAACAGACTGGATGGGAGAATCTCAATTCAGTGGAGAATACAAAATTTACCACAAAAAGGGCTTATCCTGACATCACATACTGTTAGTGGAATCATGTCAAAGCCCCAGTAACCCAGGAAGAGCCCCGGCGACCATTCTCAGCCACTCTGTTTATTCTTCCATTCCCTTGGACGTTCCCCATCGGAGTGGTGATGGGGTGGTCCTACCCCACAATGCATTCCTTGCATGCAGGGATAGTTAATGATAGTGAGAAACACAGTTATCCAGTCATGTGATTTGTCACAGAGGGTCTAAAGAACTTAACTTTCTGCTGGTGTCCTGGGGTATGGCTACATTAGCCCAACTTAGTTTGGACTAAGAAGTCTGAACTAAGAAGTTTGAAATTTTTAGTTAGAACTAACTGCACATTTTAGTTCAAACTAATGCTTAGTTTGAACTAGAACATGCGGTTAGTTCAAACTACTGGCTTAGTTTGAACGGCTTAAGTTCGAAGCAAGCATTAGTCTAGGTCTTTCCTGCACTTAGTTCAAACTAAAGTGGTTTGTCCGGACTAACCCCAGTACCAACTAGTTCAAACTAAGCTTTCCTTATTCTGAACTAAGAAAGTTCTTAATTAGGACTAGGGAAACCCTAGTGTGGCCAGGGGCTAAATTAGTCTGGACTAAGCCTTCTTAGTCCGGACTAATTTGCCACTGTAGGCTTAGCCCTGGAGTGTATGAACCTTCTTTGGAAAATGGGGGTTCTACAGTTAGAGTGTGACAGCATCATGTGTAACCACAATGGTACTTCCATTAAGAATAATCCCTGCAGGTGTGGTTATGTACATATTACAGTGGGTACACCCCAAAGATAACACTAGGAGGTAAAATCTCAGCAGCCTATAACTGGATTATAAACATCTCTAAACTGCCAGCCTGAACTGGAGCAGGACTCAAATTTTATACTTTGCCATCTGCACTATGGGGCACTAATGGATCAGTGGACCTAACTGTTATGATCAGTCAAATCAACACCTACTATCTGTCCCCATTTTATACCAACTAGCAGGGGCGTCACTGGTGCCTGGCACACAGAGCCTGTGCCCTGAATCCCGGTGCCACTGCCCCGGGTCCTGGCAGGCCCCCTGCCTCTCCCGGTCTCCGGCCGGATCCAGCCAGAGATCCGGGGCCTGGCCACCCGCGGCAGCGGCAGCTGCTTCCGGCCCCTTCCTAGGCTGGGCAACCCCATGGCTGCGGCTGCCGCTCCCTGCCCTGTCCTCGGCTGGGGGCATGGCCTGCGATCAGGGGGCGGGGCCTGGGCCAATGCCCCGGATCCTTCCCAGGGGTAGCGACACTCCTGCCAAGTAGTCATCCTGATTTGCAGAATACCAAATTTCGCTGCAGCCATTCAATGGACACACACACCATGCACAGAAATACATAACGATCACTGGAGCACCTCACCTCAGCTGCTCATGGCTGGAGTCACTGGGCACACTTACAGTACATGCTTCACAATGGCATTAACGGGAGTTTAACCCTGTTAAAGGAGGAGAAGCAGTGTGTGTAAGCAAGATCTAAAAGTTTTCAACCTTCTTCCCTCATGAACCAGTTGAAAAAAAAAAATCATTTTTGCCCATGACCCAACAATTACATCCTTCCAGAATTTTGGCAGTGGCAGCAGGAGGCCGCCACAACCCAGTGCCGAGGTCTATGAGCCAATACTGGGTCCCGATCCACAGTTTGAAAGCCAATGGTTTCTGAGGCTGGGCACTTTCTTGCTTAGCAGCTAAAAGGGGGACAACAGGTTTGTGTGGTACTCAGCATAATTTCACTGATTAGGTGCTGGGCATGATGGTAAATTATACATGAGCTAGTTTGGATCCCAAATCCTTCAATACCTGTGTTTTAACTGGAGAGGGAAATGACATATTGACTTTTCATGATACACTAACTTATGAGTGTATGGACTCTGTTTAGCTAATCTGATGGAAAAATGTCACCATCAGCAATGCAAAATCTGGAAGAGCAGCACCCCTATTGTTCACTCTTGTATAAGCAAGCAGGGTGGAGGCCGGCATTAATTCACTAATGGCTGTGCCTTAGGCACTGCCTAATCCTTGGTCCATTGTTAAAAGACAGACATAAGGACTCTTTGTGGAGTCTATTTACTATTTTGATCAGAGTAGTGCGAGCTGAATTCACTGAAGAGTGGATGGCATGAGTGACCAGCAGGTGGTGCTAGTAGTCAGTGAAATGGTGAGTGGAAAGCATGAGTAGTCAACAGACCTTGTGAGCAGATCAAAAGGTGGCAGAAGACAACCTGAGGGGAGGGCTGGATGCTGATAGGCAGTATGGGGGTAATGGAGAGGTGAAGTACATATTTACTTACCTGGAGTGGAGTGAGGTCTGCTCACTAAGTTTTGTGGGAATCCTGCCCTGCACTGATTCTCCAAACAAGTGCTGATTTTGATATTGCCTCTATCTATAGTATTTTGTTACTATTAGAACTTTGATGTACACTGAGACCTGTGCTAGCAAGCGGGGATGCACTTCCACTCTAGGGTGCTGTGGGAATAGTGCATGATTTCCCAGGAGACCAGATGGGGGCTTGAGCTGGTTGGTGTGATAACATTGTTTGGAACCCTTCACTATAAAACCCAGCCCTTTGCTGGTGCAGTCTTGGCCTGGCAGAAGGGTTACAAGTGTTTCTGGTAGTGGCCAGGATTTTGGACTATAGTGCAAAGATCAGCACTCCTGTGTTGCTGTGGATTATTATGGCAGCTGGTGTTTTGTTAAGTATACTTGTGTTACATTGCATATGGAAACAGTCAAAAGTATCACAATCCTCTACAGCGGAGCCACTAATTATAACACATAAGTAATGTGGTTAAGCCCTCCTTGCAGTGTGACAATCCAGAACCAATCTTCTTAGGCCCACCACTGCAATGGGAAACCTGGAACACTAATTGTAATAGGTGTGGTATGCCTGTATGAGACATGGTGCAGGGCTCCTATGCTGCACAGGGGGGCAGTGGAGCAGATGGAGCACCAATGCCTTCCATATTGATGGCTGGCCCTAACACAAAAAGTCACCATATGGCCCAGGAGCGTTTCTGCTCCGAGGAAGGACCCAGGGCACCGGCCCAGGCCACACCACCTAACCACAGGCAACACCTCCAGCCGGGGACAGGGCAGAGAGCGGCAGCTGCAGCCGCGGGGCCACCTGGCCTAGGAAGGGGCCAGAAGTGGCCGCTGCTGCAGCGGGCGGCTGGGACCCAGATCTCCAGCCCGATCTGGGCAGAGACAGGGAGAGGGAGGGGCCCCGTAAAGACCCAGGGCACTGGCGCTGGGATTCGGGGCATGGGCCCCGTGTGCCAGGCACCAGTGACGCCCCTGTTATGGCCTGTGCTTTTCCAGGGCTACCTGGACAGAAGAATCCCAAAAGAAAAGGGGGGTGTGTGTTAAAATACAGATATTTAGATCTGCCTGTAAAGGCCTATGATTTTTAAGTATGTTCATATCACTTCACTAGTTACAGGGGTATTAAAACAAAGAATCAACATCACAGGCTCTTTGGCTAAGCAAAGCAAACAACAGGGACAGCCATAAACTGGGAGGCATGTGGTCACACCCACACATTCCAAAAGAATTATATTAATACAAAGTAACCCCAAGCTGCTTAGAAGGTGATCTCCAGAGAAAGAAAATACTTTAGAATTCTTAAAAAGAACTTCATTTGATAGTAGTCTGTGTGGCTTTTAAATACTTGTCAACAGTTGTGGTTATAGAATCTACACTTTGGGTATGTCCACACATCTCTTTTATTTCAAAATAACACTGGTTATTTCAAAATAAAAGAGATTTGGTTCACATGACATATTCTTATTTTGCAATGACATTTGGACGTGTTATTTTGAAATAAACATTATTTTGAAATAACACTTTTGCCCTTCTCCTTCCCAGGGTGCCTTCCTTTTAGCCTATATTGGGTGGAGGCATGGCCCAGGGAGGGGGCCATAGAATCATAGAATCATAGGGTTGGAAGGGACCTCATAGGTCATCTAGTCCAACCCCCCCTGCCAGAGGCAGGACCACTCCCACTAAACCATCCCAGTCATGGTTTTGTCCAGCCGGGCCTTAAACATCTCCAAAGATGGAGATTCCACCACCTCCCTTGGCAGCTCATTCCAAGGCTTCACCACTCTCCTAGTAAAAAAGTTTTTTCTAATATCCAGCCTCGACCTCCCTAACCGCAGCTTGAGACCATTGCTCCTCGTTCTGTCCTCTGTCATTACCGAGAACAGTCAAGCTCCATCTTCCTTAGAGCATCCCTTCAAGTAGTTGAAGGTTGCAGACTAAATAAGCCTAATGCTTTCAGTCTTTCCTCATAGGGCTTGTGCTCCAGCCCTTTTATCATTTTGGTTGCCCTCCTCTGAACTCTCTCTCTAGCATATCCCTGTCCTTTTTGTAGTGGGGAGCCCAAAACTGAACACAATATTCTAGATGTGGCCTTACCAGTGCAGAATAGAGGGAAATGATCACGTCTCTTGATCTGCTGGTAATACTTCTTTTGATGCAGCCCAGTATGCCATTGGCCTTTTTGGCAGCAAGAGCACACTGCTGACTCATATCTAGCTTCCCATCCACCATGACCCCCAGGTCCTCTTCTACACTGCTCCTACTTAACTGAATGTTTCCCAGCCTGTAGCAGTGCATGGGGTTTTTTCGTCCCACGTGCAGGATTTTACACTTGTCCTTATTGAACCTCATAAGATTTCTATTGGCCCACTGTTCCAATTTATCTAGGTCTCCCTGAATCCTGTCCTTGCCCTCCAACGTGTTTACTGGTCCCCCCAGCTTGGTGTCATCCGCAAACTTACTGAGGATGCAGTTTATTCCATCATCCAGATCATTGATGAAAATGTTGAACAGAACTGGCCCCAGGACCGACCCC
The DNA here is from genome assembly GCA_007922195.1 of Podocnemis expansa. Lineage (NCBI taxonomy): Eukaryota > Metazoa > Chordata > Testudines > Podocnemididae > Podocnemis > Podocnemis expansa. Next base: position 223,758 of record ML682042.1, read on the forward strand.
TGGGGCACACCACTCGTGACTGGCTGCCAGCTAGACATGGAACCATTGATTCCTACATGCTGAAACTGTTGATCTAGCCAGTTTTCTATCCACCTTATAGTCCACCTATCCAACCCATACTTCCTTAATTTGCCAATGAGAATGCTGTGGGAAACTGTATCAAAAGCCTGGCTAAAATCAAGGCATATCACATCAACAGTTCTTCCTGCATCCAGAAAACCAGTCATCTGATCATAGAAGGAGATGAGATTGGTCAGGCATGATTTACCCTTGGTAAATCCATGCTGACTGTTCCTGATCACTTTATTTTCCTCTTAGTGTTTGAGGATGGATTCTTTGAGAATCTGCTCCATAATTTTTCCAGGGATTGAGGTGAGGCTGACTAGTCTATAATTCCCCGGATCCTCCTTTTTCCCTTTCTTGAAAATAGGCACTACGTTTGCTTTTTTCCAGTCCTCTGGCACCTCCCCCATTCTCCATGAGTTTTGAAAGATAACGGCCAGCAGTGCTGCTATCTCATCAGCCAATTCCCTTAGCACTCTTGGATGCAGTTCGTCCAGCCCCTTGGACTTGTGCACATCCAGCTTCTTTAAGCAGTCCCTAACCTGACCTTCCGTCACCAAGGGCCTCTCTTCTTCTCTCCCATCTGCCACACCCATAGTAGTGGGCGGGGAGCTGACCGTGCTTGTGAAAACTGAAGCAAAAAACGCACTGAGCACTTCAGCTTTTTCCTCATCCTCTGTAACAAGGATGCCTGCCCTATTCAGCAAGGGGCCTACACCATCCCTGATCCTCTTCTTGTTATTAACATACTTGTAGAACCCCTTCTTGTTATCCTTTACATCCCTCGCTAACCGCAACTCCATTTGTCCTTTGGACTTTCTGATTTTATCCCTGCAGTCCCGAGCAATATCTTTATATGCCTCCTTGGTCATCTGACCAAGCTTCCACTTCCTGTAAGCTTCCTTTTTATGTTTAAGCTCAGAGCAGAGTTCTCGGCTAAGCCATTCTGGCTGCCTCACATGTTTGTTCTTTCTCCTAATTGGAATGGCAACTTCCTGTGCCCTTAGCAAGGTTTCTTTAAAATATAACCAACTCTCTTGGACTCCTTTCCCCTTCAGATTAGCTTCCCAAGGGATTCTGCCCATCAGTTCCCTGAGGGAGCCAAAATCTGCTTTTTTGAAGTCCAGGGTTTTTGTTTTGCTTCTTTCCTTCCTTCCTTTAATCAGGATCCTGAACTCAACCATGTCGTGGTCACTACTGCCTAGCTTGCCATTTACCTCTACGTCCCTGATCAATTCTTCCCTGTTTGTGAGCAGCAGGTCGAGAGGTGCAAGGTCCCTAGTTGGTTCCTCTAGCATTTGTACCAGAAAGTTGTCCCCAACACTCTCTAAAAATTTCCTGGATTGCCCATGCACTGCTGTATTGGCCTCCCAGCAGATGTCAGGGTAATTGAAGTCCCCCATCAGCACCAGGGCCTGTGATCTAGAAGCTTCTGCTAGTTGTCCATAGAACACCTCATCCACCTCCTGCTTCTGGTCTGGTGGTCTATAGCAGACACCCACCACAACATCCCCCTTGTTGCTTTCCCCTCTCAATGTAACCCACAGACTTTCTACTGGCAGGCTTCCACTTCCATAATGGAGCTCTGAGCAGTCATAGAGCTCTTTTACATATAATGCTACTCCTCCCCCTCTTCTTCCCTGCCTGTCTTTCCTGAACAGTTTATACCCATCCATGGCAGAGCTCCAGTTGTGCAGACTATCCCACCATGTCTCTGTTATTCGTATAATATCATAGTTCCTTGTCTGCGCTAGTATTACCAATTCTTGCTTATTTCCCAGGCTCCTCGCATTAGTGTATAGGCACCTAAAATACCCAGCCGATTGCCCTACTTTGTCATGTTGATTTCCAATTCTATTACATAAACCTCCTTGCATTTTTTCTTGGAGTTCTCCTCCCCCACTCTCCTCACATATTGGGGCTTCAGTAGAACACTTAAGACATTTATTTGATTCCCCCCCATGTTCCAACTACCTTCTCTTTTATTGCTGTTGATACAGTCCCAGCCCCCTCCAAGTTCCATCCCTTCCCCCAGATCACCCACATTGTTACTTACCTGTGGGCTTTGGTCTCCTTCCCCTGTTGAACCTAGTTTAAAGCCCTCCTCACTAGGTCAGCCAGTCTGTGTCCAAATATGCTCTTCCCCTTCCTGGACAGGTGAAGGCCATCTCTGCCTATCAATCCTCTGTCCTGAAACAGGACTCCATGGTCAAGGAAGCCAAATCCCTCCTGACCACACCATCTTCGCAGCCAGGCATTCACCTCTAGGATGCATCTGTCTCTCCTGAGGCCTCTAGCCTTGACTGGAAGGATCGAGGAGAACACCACCTGTGCTCCAAACTCCTTCACCCTCGCTCCCAGAGCCCTGAAGTCACCTTTGATCTGCTGAGGATCACCTCTCGCAGTATCATTGGTACCCACATGGATAAGAAGCATGGGGTAGTAGTCTGAGGGGCGGGTGATTTTAGACAATCCCTCCGTTACATCTCAGATACGGGCACCTGGCAGGCAGCATACCTCTCTAGAGGCCTTGTCAGGGCAACAGATGGGTGCCTCTGTTCCTCTCAGGAGTGAGTCCTCAATCACCACTACCCTACGTTTCCTCTTAGGTGAGGTGGCTGTAATCTGCCCAGCATTTGGGGTGGATGGCATCTCCTCTACCTCCTTTAGCATGTCCAGCACCGCATAACGGTTCCTCACCACAATGGATGGTGGGATGTGAGCAGGCGTGGAGCACTGTCTACTGCCAGAGGTGACCAGCTGCCAGTGTCCTTCCTCTGCCATAGGCATCCCATCCCATGTTGCCACACCTCCCATGGTGCCCCTCTCCTAAAGGCATATAGCAAGTCCTGTGTTTGGACATGCTATTTCGCTTTGAGCTTTTCCCTTAATTCCAATTAACATATTTAGAAACAAGGACTTTATTTCAAAATAACTCATTTCGAAATAAGGCTGTACGTGTGGATATAGCCTTTGTACTGTTTGGTCCTTCGTTCTGTTAACTTCTGTCTGGTTCTTTGTTTCTGTCTCATAATTAATTGTGATCAGTTAAGGTGGTGGGGTATGGTTGGTTAAAGAATTTAGTTACAATCAACTAGGATTGGTTATAATTGTAATATTTTTAAGAAAATGACTGGTTAAGATACACTATAAAAACTGAGGTCAAACAGGAAGTACAAGGAGAAGAAGGAAAATTACTGATATAAAAAATTTGGATTCTTGCTAGAGCCAAGGGCATTCCTGCCCTAAAAAAACGGCTGGGCCCCGCCCCAGGCCCAATTCAGCCCTGAGGCCCAATCCAGCTCCAGCCACTGCTCCAGCCCCCAGCTGCTGCCAGCCAGAGGCAAGTGGCCTCGGTGGGACTGATCTGGCCCCAGCCACTGCTGGCAAGTGGCAGGCAGGTGGCCTGGAGCCAGATCCAGTGCCTGCCACTGCTGGCAAGTGGCAGGTGGCCCTAGCCCAGATCAGGTTCCACCTCCAGTTGCTGCCCACCCCTGTTCACTCAGGGCAGGGCTAGCCAGCCTGAATGCAAGGCACGAGTGGCAGTGATGCTGGCTAGAGTATCCCAATGAACTCCTACTATTGCCTGCTTCTGTACTCCTCTTCTGTAAGCAAATCAAGAACTAAGGGGAGGGGGTCTCTAACAACCCTCTTACATGCCTCTTTTCCCAACTGAAAAGTCCAACTCTTTTTACTCTCTCCTCATATGGAATCTGTTCTATAGTTCTAATCTTTTCAGTTGCTCTTCTCTATACTTTTTCCAGTTCCTTCCAATACATCTTTTCTGAGATCAGAAAACCAGATTTGCACACCATATGTGGGTGTACTGTGGATTTTGTGACAAAGTCAGTCCAGAAGTCTATGAAAAAGTTCCCCAGGACCGTGTCTGGAACCACTCAGCATGCAGCCATTCAGGATTCTAATGCTTCAGAGTCTGCTTCCTCAGGTCGCCTCACACCAGTTTATCCAGTTCTACTTTGGCCTTAGAGGGTTCAGCACCTCTGCTCTGTCTGATCCCCACCCGTTTGGTTTCCCTGGATGGGACACTGGGGGGTTCTTCAACACCCCCAGAGGGCAGTGCACCCACCTTGCAGTCAGAAGTGATTCACAGCCATCATGGGAGTCAGAAGGGTTTATTAATTTTCAGGATCACAAAGTAGAAAGATTTTGTTAGCAGTTTAATTAGAAGTTACAGCAGTGACCACCTGGATAGCCTGAGTCCCACTCTCAGGCCCTGCAGACAACCCAACCCCTCATAGGGGACTAGCCTCTTCCTCCCAGCCACCTCTGAGAGCCATCCCCTTAATCTGTCCCAGTCATTTGTCTCCTTCCTGGGCAAGGTGGCATTTCCCCCTAGTCTCCACCTGCTGCAACCTTTGGCAGCTGGCTGGCTCAAGAGGACGAAAGAGTATGGTTTGCCTACATCCCATCTGCCCTCTGCAGTGATCATACACCCATGTCCCATCAATGAAATACATGAGTAATGAAGTGAAATAGAGGTATACACACACTACTTAGAAAACCCACCCAGAGTATCTCCACTTCATCACAGGTACCCACAGCTAAAAGCCCCTCCCCCAGCTTCAGGGGAGAAGCTACTGAGTCCATGAATCAATTTAAAATCGTAGGAAACAAAGAAGAAAACAGGAGCAGGTGTGTAGTTTAGAAGATTAAAGAGGGAACCTGAGAGGACATGGAGCAAAGAACCCCATGTAGTGACTCCTGCTCCTCAAAAGCTGACTAAGGAGCCAGCAGACACAGTGCAGAGAAACTCTCTCCAAACGTGCAGAGTACCTCAGTCAACATCCTCTCCCTCATGTTGTAAATGGTGGTATAAAATGTTGGTTAACATGAATAGAAGGTTTACAAGGAGGTCCCACAACTTTAGCAGAGCCACAAATTGTCCTGTTTTGGACTACCTAGGGTCATTGGGGTTGTCATAGTTATAAATGGGAGGGTTCTTATAGTGCTGGGGAAGCCTGTCTTGTTCCCTCTGCTTTCAGTTCTCTTCAATAAAGAATCCCTACACAGCTCTGAATATGCTGCTTCTCATTATAGGATTATAATTCAATTAAAAATCTTACATGTGGTGATGAAGGATGGCATACGAGATGGCGTTGACTATTCCCAACAATTCTGGCACCTATGGAAAACCAGAATGCAATGTAAGAAGCAAAACTTTTATTTACTGATTGCGTGGGGGTTGGGTGGTGACTCTGAAAGCTGATGTGTTTGCCTAAGAGCTGGCTGGCTATTCTGAAAGCTGATTTGCCTCCTGTAAGTACAAGTGAAGAGATAAACAATAACCACAAAAGGGAAATTCTGCATACAGTAGAGCGGACTTCAGGAGATCACAATGACACCCAAGCAGAAGTTGAAGAGTCCCTCCACATTTTATCTATCACAGCTGGCTCACATAAATTTTGGGTAACACCTGTGTTGGAAGATAAACCTGTACGCATGGAATTGGACACTTGTTCAGCTGTTTCTGTACCTTCTAATATTGTGTATGACAAGGACTTTTGACATCTGCCACTTAAGCCGACAATAGTTGTTTTGAAGACGTAAACTGGGGAGACTGTTCCCCTGTTGGGTACTATTCAAGTGAAGGTAAAGCTCAATGAACAGACTGCAAAGTTACCACTGTTTGTGGTGAAGGGTAATTACCTAGTGCTGGATTTCCCATTAAGCACTGTAGGCATAGTGCTTAGGGCCTATGAAGAAGGGAAAAAATAAAAAAAAGCAGGAAAAAATAAAGGAAAATCACATGGTTTAGCCTTAGAATAGTTTAAAGTGCATCATGTCAATCAACATATTCACTTGGCATTTACCCCTCTTTTTGCATATGTCTGAGCGAAAGTGCCTAGGGTCTACGAACACCAAAATCCTGCCCTGTAATTACCCAGCCCTAATCAGGAAAATCCAACTCAAGCGGACAGAAGTGCATCAACTGACAGAAGTAGTAGTAAGTCTGGTAGTAGTACTAATGAAACATGCTGCTGTTTTTGGAGAAGACTTAGGCGGCATGAAGGGAATCACTGTGAAGTTAAATATTAAAACTGATTGCCAACCAAAATGTTTGAAGGCCAGAATGGTGCCATTTGGCATCCGACCCAAGGTGGAAGGAAACTTGGAGCGGCTACTCAAGGAGGGAGTCCTAGTGCCAATTACTCACAGCCAGTGGGCATTGTCCCAACAGTGAAGAAGGATGGCTCCATTTGGATTTGTGGAGATTTCAAGGTCACTGTCAACCCAGTGTTATGTGCGGAGAAATATCCTCTTTCCCGCATTGAGGACATCTTTGCAGGACAAAAATTTAGCAAGAGCGATTTGGGTCAAGCTTACTTACAGATGCATGTTGAAGAAAAATCTCAAGAGCTGTTGACAATCATAACACCTAAGGGGTTGTACAGATCCTGCCGTTTACTGTTCAGAATTACTTTGGCCCCAGCTTTGTTCCAGAGGGCAATGGACCAGATTTTGAGTAGCTTATCAGGAGTACAGTGCTATGTGGACGACATCCTTGTCACTGGCAAAAATGAGAAGGAACAGCTTACTCTTCAAAGACAGGAAGAGTATGGTCTACTCTGGTAAATTCTAGGGTCATGACACATTTTGATCCATCTTTACCCCTATAGTTGATGTGCAATGCCTCCCATTATGGAGTTGGGGCCATATTGTCACATATTATTCCTTTAAGTTAAGAGAGCTACATGTTTTGGCAAATTCTGTATTTTGTCATGTATGGAACATTCTTACCTGACTCCCAGGTCTCACCGACCTCTGCCCCCACATGTCTAGAAGGATTATCAACCCAGTCTCAGTGTCTGTTGTGGGGTATACATGTCATTATCCCACCTTCATTAAGACCACATTTGTTGGAACAGCTCGATTCAAGTCACTGTGGCATAGTGCGCATGAAAGAAATTGTACGGAGCTATTTCTGGTGACCGGGCTTGAACAGGGCCATCGAAGAGATGACTAGAGCTCATACCTCATGCCAGATCATCTGGAACGCACCTCAGCTGGTGCCCCTTTGCCCATGGGATTGGCCTGAAAGGCCATGGCAACGTATGCATGTTGAATTTGATGGCCCATTTGAAGGATGTATGTTTTTAATTGTTGTTGACACCCATTCAAAGTGGCTGGAAGACTTTAGCTATATTAAATGCAACATCACAGGCTTCAGTCCAGTTCCAGACCTTGTTCTGCCCAAGAAGCTCATGTAGGGGTTTCAGGAGTGTCACTAACTGTGGAATAAACTTGCCATAATAGTTCAATAATCCTAAAAAACAGAAAAGTTGGCTTATATTTTGAGGGAGTGGAGCATCCACAATAGCCTTAACCTTGGCCAGAGACTATCAGCATCAATTATATGTCATAAATATTCAGTCAAGTGTTGGAAAAATTTACATTTGTCTCTGTGAACACATAGACCATACTCTTCCTGTCTTTGAAGGGTAGCTTTCAAGTTCATAAGCTGTTCCTCCTCATTTTTGCCAGTGACCAGGATGTCATCCACATAGCACTGTACTCCTGATAAGCTACTCAAAATCTGGTCCATTGCCCTCTGGAACAAAGCTGGGGCCGAAGTAATTCTGAACAGTAAACGGCAGGATCTGTACAACCCCTTAGGTGTTACGACTGTCAACAGCTCTTGAGATTTTTCTTCAACATGCATCTGTAAGTAAGCTTGACCCAAATCGCTCTTGCTAAATTTTTGTCCCCCAGCCAAACCTGCAAAGATGTCCTCAATGCAGGAAAGAGGATATTTCTCCACACATAACACTGGGTTGACAGTGACCTTGAAATCTCCACAAATCCAAATGGAGCCATCCTTCTTCACTGTTGGGACAATGGGTGTCACCCACTGGCTTTGAGTAATTGGCACTAGGACTCCCTCCTTGAGTAGCCGCTCCAAGTTTCCTTCCACCTTGGGTCGGATGCCAAATGGCACCATTCTGGCCTTCAAACATTTTGGTTGGCAATCAGTTTTAATATTTAACTTCACAGTGATTCCCTTCATGCTGCCTAAGTCTTCTCCAAAAACAGCAGCACATTTCATTAGTACCACTACTGGACTTACTACTTCTGTCAGTTGATGCACTTCTGCCCACTTGAGTTGGATTTTCCTGATCCAAGATCTTCCCATTAGGGCTGGCTAATTACCTTTCACCACAAAGGCTATGTTCACACAGAAGGGTTTATTTCAAAATAAGTCATTTTGAAATAACCTTATTTTGAAACAACTTAATTCAAAATAAGGCAAGCCCCTCCAATCGAAATAGCATGCCCTGTGTGTGGACATGCTTTTTCAATTTTAGGAGAGGGGCAGCATGGGAGGTGAGGCAACATGGCCAGCTCACGGGGCTCAATGGTGGCCATGTTGCCAGCCAATCACCTAAAAGTATGAACTGGCCTCCCCTCCCTGTCCATTGTGACTCCTAAGAGGTTGCGAGAGAGAGAGCTAGGGATGCTCCCTAGCTCCCATACCATCCTCAAGCACTTGGTAGACCTGCTGTGGGACACTTTCTCTAAGCCCAATGAGCCCAGAGCTGCACCCCAGACCATCGTCTCAGGGGCCCTCACAGCACCGTTAGCTCCCTGTCCCCCTTTTGTGCCACAGCCATCTGGACACTGGGCACCAGCACAGGGTGGTAGAAGCGGGTTCTCCAGAGACCCTGGAGCAACAAGTGCTGGAGGAGGAACCTCCAGGTTAGCAGGAAGACCTTCACTCACCTCATTGCTGAGCTCACCCCAGTCCTGCACCAAAGGGACACGGTGATATGGGCAGGCATCCCAATGGACAAGAGCATGGCCATTACTGTCTGAAAGATGGCCACTCCCGAGTCCCACAGGTCCGTTACCCAGCTCTTCAGCATTGGGAGGTCCACTGTTGGGGAAGTGCCACTGCAGGTCGCCCACACCATCAGCACAGTCCTGCTGCCACGCCTCATCACCCTGGGAGTGCTGCAGGACATCACTGGTCTCACTGCCCTGGGCTTTCCAAAGTGTGGGGGAATACTCAATGGCACCCACATTGACATTTGAACACCACCACACTGCCTGCTCCCCCATTCTGCCCCAGCCAGTCCCCACCCAACACACCCACACCCTGACCCCAACCCAATAAAACATGCAACAAACTTTGAACCTGCATGAACTGTTTTTATTTAAACAAACAAGGGGGTTGGGGAAGGCGGAGCTGGGGAGACAGGAAGGGTTGAGTGGGGGCACAGAACTGGGACAGGGTATGTGGGGTGGTTGTTTGGGGACAACTGGGGGGCATGTTGGAGGGAGCCACCCTGGGGCATGGCCTGCAGCCCCACAGCCTTCTCCAAGGCCATCCCAGGTCTGTGGGTGTCGGCAGCAAGGGGCAGCTAGGTTCCTGGGAGAAACAGGGTCAGTTTCCTGCTGGGGGTCAAGGTGTGCCCCAATGCGCTGGACTGCAGTGTGGATAGTTTCTAGGGTCGTAGCCTGGTGGTCAAGGGCGGTCTCCTGGTGGTCAAGGGCAGTTGTCTGCCATTCGAGCGCCGTCGCCTGGTGCTCCATTGCCACTGCCTGCCACTCCAGGGCCACCACAATGTGGTAGTCAGTGTTGGCGGCATGCTGGAGCTGCTGGACAGCGGCATCCTGGTGCCTGCCCTGCTCGACACGGCAGGCCCAGGATGACTCTTTGGCCTGCTGGCCGAGCTCGAGCATGCTGGCCAGTATGTCATCCCAGGTCAGGCAGGCTCTTCTCCTGGGCCTTGCAGTGTCGGCAGGCTCGGAACAGAAGGCTGGTGTGTGTGCGGACATGCTGCAGGGCAGAAGGGAGAACAGTTAAGTGTCAGCTATTTTGATAGTGGCCGAGGTTTAACAGTTTCGAAACAATAAGTCCCATCGTTTCAAAACAACAAAACGTTGTGTGGACCTGGCAAGTTCTCTTTCAAAAGAACAGTTGTTGTTTCAAAAGAAAAAACTCTTGTGTGGACACAGCCAAACAGTGGTAGCTTTGCAGTCTGTCCATTGAGCTCTACCTTCATATGAATAGTACCCAACAGGGAAACAGTCTCCCCAGCGTATGTCTTCAAAACCACTATTGTCAGCTTAAGTGGTAGATGTCGAAAGTCCTTCTCATACACAATATTAGAAAGTAATGAAACAGCTGCACCAATGTCCAATTCTCTGTGTACAGGTTTACCTTCCAACACAGGTATAACCCAAAATTTATGTAGGCCTGCTGTTATAGACAAAACGTGAGAGACTCTTCAACTTCTGAGTGTCACTGTGATCACCTGGAGTCTGCTCTACTGCATGCAGAATTTCCCTCTTAGTCCACTGAACCAACGGCCCATTTTTCTCAGGTCTGCCTCTTCTGTTTGGCTCATCCTTCCTTTGTTTGTAGGCAAGTTTGCTATATGCCCTCTCTTGCCACATTTTTGACACAGTAGTTTCTTACTCCAGCACTCTGCTGCATGGTGACCCTGCTTCTCACACTGGTAACATTCCCATCTCCTCAGTGCCTTGTTGGTAGATTGTAGGGATACCTTATGCACGCCAGCCCCGATCTGTTGCATGTCTTGGGTGATGCATTCCATGGACACTGCAATCTCAACAGCCTTCTGCAAAGTAAATTAACCTTTGGTTAATAGGTGTCTCTGCGTTGATTCACTGTGCAGGCCACACTCCAGCATATCACATAACATTTCCTCTAGAGTTTTTGAAGTCACAGTGTGCTGCCAGCTTCTTCAGAGCTGCTAAAAACCGTACAACTGATTTACTTTCACCTTGGTTCCTTTGCTACAACCTATATCTTTCTGCCAGTGGCCTCAGGGAAAAATCTGCTCCCAGAACTTCCACTAAGTCACTGTAAGGTTTTTGCTGTGGCTCCTTCAGATATAGTTTAATATGGGATTTGCTTTAAGTCCTAGCTCCAATAATTGTTCAAAAAACTGGTACCTTCTTCTCATCGGTTATATGATTTGCTACTATAAAAGTTTGAAATCAGCCTGTATATTTTTCCCACAAATTCAATGATGGATCAAATGGGTCAAGATTGTAGTAAGTAAAGGAATGCTACTTTCTTGTGGTTATTGTTTCTCTCTTCACACAGGAGGCAGATCAGCTTTCAGAATAGCAAGGCAGCCCTTAGGCAAACAGATTAGCTTTCAGAGTCACAACCCTACCCCCATGCAAGCAGTAAATAAAAGTTTTGTTTTTTTACATTGCCTTCTGGTTTTTCATAGTTGCCAAGATTGTTGAGAATAGCCAACTCCCTCACATATCCCATTCTCCGTTGCCATTTGTTAAGGTGAATGAGAGGCAGCATGTTCAGAGCTGTGTAGGGAATCTTTATTGAAAAAGAACGAAGAGCAGAGGGAACCAGACAGACAGGTTTCCCCAGCACTAAAAGAACCCTCCCATTTATCACTATGACAACCCCAATTACCCTAGGTCAGACATGGCCAAACCGCGGCTTGTGAGCTGCACGTGGCTCTTGAGGGAAAAAGTGTGGCTCATGGAAGAACATTGCAAGGAAGGGTGGTGTGGTCAGAGACAGAGGGGAGAAGTGTGGCATGGAGAGGGACAGCAGAGAAGCAGCAGCATGGTCAGTGACGTGGGGAAGGTGTGGCATCCTCAGAGACAGCAGGGAAGCAGCAGCATGATTGGGGACCGCAGAGGAGCATGTCATGGTCAGACCAGGGGGTGGGAAGTGCAGCTTGGTTGAAGCCTGCAGGGAAGCGGCAGCATGATCAGGGTTGGCAGAGAAGCTTGGCATGGTCAGAGACATGGGGAAAGTGTGGCATGGTAAGAGCCACAGAGAAGCGGCCGCATGGTCAGACAGGGGATGGGGGAGAGTATGGCATGCTCAAAGCTGGCAGAGAAGTGGCAGCATTGTTGGGGATGGCAGAGAAGCTGCAGCATGGTCAGGGCTGTAGGGAAAGCGCGGTGCAGTCAGAGCCGGCAGGGAAGCAGCAGCACGGTCAGGGACGTGGGGAAAGCGTGGCAAGGTCAGAGCTGGCAGGGAAGCGGCAGCACAGTTGGGGATGGGGGGAGAAGTTCAGCACAGTCAGGGACAGCGAAGCAGCAGCAGCATGGTAAGAGACAGCAGGGAAGCAGTGGCATGGTCAGAACTGGCAAGGAAGCAGTGGCATGGTCAGAAATTGGGGGGGGGGGAGAAGCATGGCATGGTCAGGGAACCCACAGAATGTTTAGATTTTCTCATAGGCCCTTATGCAGTTTACTCGTTGTTAAAATAAAATCTTGCTTTGCAAGTCCTAAACATGATGTGGAATAATAAATAAAAATATGAAGGAGAAAAGTTTAAAACTGAATGTAGATTGCTTTTAACTTTTGGCACAACTTACTCCTGTGAAATTTGTTAAATAAAAACATTGTGCAATACTTAGAGATCAGCACCTGAGAGACCTTTTATGTACTGCATTGACAAGTTACTGCCCAGATTTTAAAAAACTCACCACTAGTCTGCAGTGTTCTGCATCCAGTGACAGCTAAGTTTTTACTGTATAGGCCTAGTTTTCATGGTAACCTTAAGTAATTATTAGAATCTGACATTAGTAGGCTCAATATTTGCCCTGTTTTTACAATAAAATTAAAGTGGGCCAGAGCTGGGGGCAGTGGGGAGGACTCTCTCCCAGTGGGCTGACCCCAATCAGGCTACCCCAGCCCTTCATGGCCAGAGAGGGGTGCTGGCTGGGTGAATGGCCCAGCATCTCCTTCACATATAGCCCCAGACCCACAACACCCCTGCTCCAATTGTTCTCTGCCCCAGCTCCTGTCCCTGCACCAGCACCAGCCTCCCACCCCTTCTCTGTCTCATTTCCTGCCTCTGCCTCCTTCACCGCCATGACACATCCTGCTGCCTGCCCTCCCCTTCACTGCCCCATCTACTGTCCCTCCCCCCAGCCACCCCTTCAAGACCCCCACCTCCTGCCCCTGCTCCATTCCTCCACATCCCGTGCTCATCCTTCCTAGGCTGGGCCCTCAGAAAATATGGTAAGGGGACCACCAAATTATACTTTAGCCACTGGCTCCACCTGGGAACAGTGGGAGGAGATTCCAGGAAGCCCAGGGCAGAGAGGGAAATTTAAATCCCTCCTTCTTCGAGCGCTGCTTGGATACATTCAGTATCTACATGCCACAGCACACGAGTGGCCGGAACTTTTTAGCCTTAGCCTGTCAGGACAGGGCTGGCAGCCTCCGCCCCCTGGCCATATATATGGCCCCAGCCCTGCTTCTCCCCAGTTCCTTTTTTTCCCCGCCCTCAGCGACCATTACGGAACAGCCTGTTCTTGCTTTATGCAAGGGCCTGTCTCTTTGTTCTGTTTTACGTGTATTTTCACTGGAAGATCTGTTTGCGGACTTCACCAGCGCTCCCACTATGTCCTTCCAACAGAAACCCGAAAATGATGGGAAGGTTTCTTAATGCCCATGTGAGTTTCACCAGGTGTATTATGCTCTATTTGCAGGTCTTAAACAAAGGACTTGGCAGGGAGTGAAGGCTGCATAACATGCCCGGGAATGGGCCCTGTAGCTGACACCAGGAATTCACTAGTTCCACTCACTGATCTCCGGCTCTGAAGAAAAGCTGCGACCAGACCCGGCACTGCGTGCTTGGTCAGCACCATAGCCCCCTTGGTGCCACTTCCCGGCTATGAATACAGCCATGATCTGTCTCTAACCTGGCACTGTGTGCTCATTGGCATGGGAACCCTCTCAGCATTGCTCTCCAGCGTTGAAAAGATCTGTGATTGGCACAAGCTCCACTCCTTGGAAGCAGTCCCACTGACCAGCCAGCACCAGGGATCTCTTGATGCTGCTCCCCAGCAGAACCCAGGTAAGCATGCTTGGGCTAAACTCTGGCACTGAAGTGCCGACGTCATGTCTGCCACTCCCCTTTGGAATGAGCACCTGGATCCTATCACAGTGCCAACCACACCAGAGGCTGTTGAAGTGCCAGAAGCCCTCCGGCCCCTGAATACACCACAGGCTGCCAAAACAAATGGTAAGTTTGTCTTCTTCCTTCCTCCACTTTACCAAGCACCAGGGGGAGCCGCTCACTACTTGGGCCCACGCCACTGTGAGACTACGGGCTCCAACACCCATGGCTCTGACAACCTTGCCTTGGCACTGCAAGAGATCTGAAAGTGCATTCCTCAGGCCCGGCCCCTTACTGAAGGGTCCACGGCACTGGTTCTTCCTGGCACTGTACTTGAAACTGGCTACCTCCTACTGAGGGCCCGCAAAGGGAATCCTTACTCGGTGCCATGGCCCCAGTGAAGGCACCCCAGTACTGGGGTTGTCCCTGCTCCCAACTACAGCCACGAAGAGGGACCAGGGTCTTACAGAGAAGACACTAACACACTTGAACACCTTTACCAGGCCACCACCTGCCTGGGTCAGGGTCACACCCCTCAAGGGGAACCAGAACCCCTTATTTAACCTGGGGTTCAAACCCCTCTGGCCACCATTATGATTTCCTCCCGTACTCATGCCTTTGACATTGCTGGGACACACTGACCGAGCCCACTGATTCATCGGGGGTTCTCTAGCAATCCCTGAAGGTTTGACCTCATGGCTTTAAAAAAAAAAAAAAAAGCTTAAAAGCTGAAAACAGTAGGCTGAGGGATCCTGGCCATCAGGCCTTGGTTAAAAGATTCCCTAGACCTCTGGGATGCTATGAGGAGTCTCAGCAGCCTCCTCCCACAAGAATACTTGGGGAATTTGAATGCCTTCATCAAGGAAGGGGCCCTGGCATCTCACCCTGCCTTTACAGTGGCTTTCGATGCCTCAAACACAGCCAGCCGTGGCATTGCTAGGGACGTGGTTACAAGCTGAGCAGCCTGGCTTTAGGATCTTGACCTCTCCCAGGACTTACAGTAGGTCATATTAGGCTTCCCTTTAGAGGGGCAGTCTCTCTCTTTACCTGTCCACAGTCACCGTGGGTCATGGAGTCAATGTCCAGAGGTTGGCACTCAGAGCCCTGGGTACACTTGCTCCTCAGGTGCCTCAACATCCCCAGTCTATAGTGACCCCTTCAATGCATGGGGGAGGGGTCTTTGTTGTATTCCCCCCCCCCCCCATGAAACATATCTTTTAGGAGCCTTTGGACCACAAGAGGACGGCCCCCTTTCCTCATTATAGGTGATCAACTCCAACAGGGTCGTTTCTCCCTCCATAAGAACCCTTGAACGTCAGAGCAGAAGCCTAAGTGAAGGCTACATAGCACGCCTGGGAGCGGGCCTGCATTTGACACCAGGAATTTGCCGGCTCTGCTCACTGATCTCCAGCTCTGAAGAAACCCTGCAACCAGACCCGGCACTGCGTGCTCAGTGGGCACCGGAGCCATCTCAGTGCCGCTCTTCAGCTATGAATACAGCCGCAATCAGCCTCCTACTTGGCACCGTGTGCTCGGTCGGCACCAAAGCTGTTCTGGCACCGCTCACTGGCTATGAATACAGCTGTGATCAGCCTCTAACCTGGCACCATGTGCTCAGTTGGCATGGGATCTCTTGACGCCGCTCCCCAGCAGAATACAGGTAAGCGTGCTTGGGACCTACTTCAGCGCCGTGTCTGGCACTTCCCTGCAGGGTGAGTGCCTGGAGCCTATCACAGTGCCAACCACACTGGAGGCCTTTGAAGTGACAGAAACCCTGAGGCCCCTGAATACACCGGAGGCTGCCGAAACAAGTGGTAAGTCCATCTTCTTCCTTCCTCCACTTTACCCAGCACCAGGGGGAGCCGCTCATTACTTGGGCCTGTGCCACTGCGTGGCTACAGGCTCCAATGCCTACGGGCCCCACAACCTTGCCTTGGCACTGCAAGGGATCTGACGTGCATTCCTCAGGCCCGGCCCCTTAATGAAGGTTCCGTGGCACCGGTTCTTCCCAGCACTGCACTTGAAACTGGCTACCTCCTACTGAGGGCCTGCAAGAGAAATCCCTACTAGATGCCATGGCCCCTGTGAGGGCACCCCAGTACCAGGGTTGTCCCTTCTCCTGATTACAGCCAAGCAGAGACCAGGGCCTTACAGAAGAGGCCCTACCACACTTGAATACTTTCAGCCTGGGTGAGGGTCATGCCCCTTGAGGGGACCCAGAACCCCCTATTTGACATGGGGTTCAAACTTCTCCAGCCATCATTATATTCCCCCCATACTTGTGCCCATGACATTGCTGGAACATGCTGGCGAAGCCTACTGATTTGCCTGGGGTCCTCTAGGAGTCCCAGAAGGTTTGACCTCATGGCTTTAAAAAAAAAAGCCTACTCAGTTTTCAGCTGAGAGATCCTGGCCATGGTAAAAAAAAAAAAAATTCCCCAGACCTCAGAAATGCTATGAGGAGTTTCAGCAGCCTCCTCCCACAAGAATACTTGGGGAATTTGAATACCTTCATCAAGGAAGGGGCCCTGGCATCTCACCATGCCTTTATAGTGGCTCTCGATGCCTCGAACACAGCTACCCGTGGCATTGCTAGGGCTGTGGTTACATGCCAGGCAGCCCGGCTTCAGGATCTTGACCTCTCCCAGGACTTACAGTAGGCCATATGAGACTTCCCTTTAGGGGGGCAGTCTCTTTCTATTTACCTGTCCACTGACTCCATGTCGTCTATGTACAGAGGTCAGCACTCACAGCCCTGGGTACACTCACTCCCCAGGTACCTCAACATCCCCAGTCTACCACAATCCCTTCAACGCATAGGAAAAGGGTCCTTGCTGTACCCCTCCCCCCCCCATAAATGAAATGGCTATCTTCGGGAGCCTTTGGACTACAGGAGGTTGGTCTCCTTGCCTCATTATAGGTGATCAACCCCAACAGGCTTGCTCTCCCTCCATAAGAACCCTTGAACTTCAGAGCAGAAACCAAAACGCTTTTGCTAAATGCCGCCTCACAATCAGCCTCAGGACACCTCTTCCCCCTCTCCGGAGGAATGTGCCTCCCTCTTCCCTTCCAATACCCTTTGGGTCAAATAAGGGCCTGGCCCCCTGAGAATTCTCCTCATACGCACTTGCTTCCAGATGCATACGCCCTGGAGCCTTGATGGGAACCCAGAGGTCATAAAGGTATGCAAAGTGGGCACATCATGCCCCACCCAAAAAAAAACCTATAGCCCTCGGGGTCAAGGGCAGGATGCCTACACTTTGACAACTCCTTTCCAAGTTGGGCACACTGAAAGGGGATGCTCCCATGTCACTACGCCGAGAGTGCTCCTCACCCATGTCGGCTTGCAATGGATCAGCGGGAGGCTATTGTGGGATGATGCACCACCCCCAGCTGATGAGTAAGAGGGCAAGCTCATCCCCCTTTGCCCTCTATCTTCTCCTACCCCCCCCCCCCAAGGCAGAGCCGCCTTTATATCGGGGCCATGCTCTTCAGACTCATATTAGGCTTTTGCTTGCGAGATCGTCGAGTCTCAGTGTAGGGGTTTTTGCCTTTTCAGCCTGTACCCCTCCTTCATCACTTTACATTGGTTCTTCTGTCCACAAGCGGAACCCAGTTTAGCTGTTGACTGGAACCCCTTCTGCTCTGGTGCCTCCCTCTACCAGGCAAGGATCACTTCCCCCATAAGCTCTAGACAGCCATCTAGGAGCTGCTCTGACCTCTATTGCACCCCTCTCCTCCCTAGAATTGCTGCAAAAGGAGCTTGTAGGGGATAGAACTTCTAACCACCATCAGCACTTGTACATCTGAGTGAGCCATTTGCAGACCTGTGGTTTCCAGCTCAGGGTAGTTCCCCTGCAGAGCTCTGGCCCAAGGAAGCTTATAGTCCTTAAATGGACTAAAAAGCCTGATGTCTTATGGGTTATGTTTTTCATAATGTTCCCACTTGTGCTTCTGTGTTCCTTAAAGGACACAGCAATTCTCTTGTCTTCCCTAAGTAAGGCTTGCCTTATACTTTTCACCTCTTCCCAGGATCCTTCCCTCCTCCCAACAGGGACCTGCCTGAGCCTTAACCCTTCCACTAGGTGGGGTGGTGCACCAATAATAGACCTTCCCTTGGAACAGAGGTTATATAAACCACATCCACTTTTTGTCTTGCCTCAGGTGTTGCCATTCTCCTCATCAGGACCTATGCAAGGTTCCTCATAGTTGGCCCTTTGTAGCCAGGACCCAACACCTGCACCTGCCACTAGAATGAGTCATCCAGCTATGTTATGAAGGTTGACTGCCTCTGCATAGAAGTGAGAGATGAGAATGCCTTCCAAGCTGTGTGCCCTTTCCAAATACTGATTCTGGAGTTGGAGGCATGACCTTTGAGGTGGACCTGACCCAACTACAGATATGGCCAGATACCCCTTCCCTTGATTCAGCACACCTCTCCCTATGTGAGTCCACATATTGAAAGAGTAGAGTACAGGGGCAAGGGACAGTCCCCTGACAGAGTGGCAAATGACTCCTTGGCACTCTCAGGCATTCCTCCTCCTGAGGATCTTGCACTTGGTGGTGTGTCCATAGGCATGTGCCTGGTGGCCCACTGCTTCTTCACCCAGTTTGAGGGTTGTGCTGTTGTGGGTAGCTGTGCTGATGGCAGATAAAGTCTAACTCTGCCCACCTTCCACAGTATGGCTAGCTGTCACCTAATACTGAATGTATCCAAGCAGTGCTTGAAGAAGAATGTAGGTTACTTACTAGTAAACATCCTTCTTCAAGATGGGCTGCTTGGATTCATTCAGTCCCCTCCTGCCATCCTCACTACTCAGAGTTAGTGATTAATGGAAACTGGGGCGGTGGCTGCCAGCCCTGTCCTGATGGGCTGGGGCTAAAAAGATATTCCAGCCAGTTGTGCGCTGTGGTGCGTAGACACTTAATACTGAATGAATCTGAGCAGCCTGTCCTCAAAGAAGGATGTTTACTGGTAAGTAACCTACTGTTTAAGCATATTAGAGAGTTAAACAGAGGGAAGGGAGTGGGCAGGAGGGCTGGCGCTGGGGATCATGGTGCCCCCCCCCGCAGCAAAGTGACACTGGTGCAGATGAGTGATGTCAGAGGACTGCCATGGTGCTGTCCCCTTTTGATGCCCCTCAAAATGCTAGTGCCCCCTTGCAACTCAGGGGCTGATTACTATGTAGCGCCAGCCCTGGTGGGCAGCTAGAAGTTAGTCCTGTTTGGACTTTAAAAATCCAACTGAAATTCATGACTGATTCTGTGGTAAAAACAACCACACTGACAGAAAGTATGCTTAGCTTGTTAGTGCTGTGTACAACCATGTGCTGCTCAGTCCCTGGGCATACCTTCAAGATCATCAGCAGAAAGCAGAGCCCATCAGGAAACAACCATTTCATTATGTGAACAACTGAAAGCCTTTCACATCTCAAAATCCTTTTTCAAACTTCTGGGGGTATTGTTCCATTTGTAACAAAATGTATGAAAAAACTGATAAGAATTTTGGCACAAGTGTTTCCTTCCAGTCAAAAAGCCAGTTTCTGGGGAAATTTTCAATCTACACATTTATCAGCCTTTGAAAATCTCCCCAACAGGTATACTGCAGCTGTCCATCACCACACCTCAAAACAAAGTTTGGTTGCCATAAAAGCAAGGATTTGGAGGACTCCTATCTTAAAACTCCCACTAAAAACAGCTATAAAACTTTCAACCCTGATGAAGTAGCAGAGAAGCTGAGACCACTGCCTATCATTCTGAACAATATAATCAGGGCTGTCTCTAGGAGTGGGCAGGACCCAGGGCAAATCAGCCTGTGTGAGGCTCCCCCTCAACCCTGATCCTAGCCTTGTGCCTCCCCCCAACTGCCCTATGCTTCCCCCCACATCTACAATCCCAGCCTTGCAACCTCCTGGGCCTGTGCTTCTTCCCCTCCCCAATCCCTGCCCTTGCACTGCCTCCCAGCTGGTGGGACATCAAAAACTGTTTTGCAGAAGTTATACCTCTCTCAGAACAACAAGTAACAAAATCTGCATATATTTGGTTTTTGGCACTACATGTGGCTGCACGGGGCCCATTGAACTATGGGGCCCAGGGCAGTCACCTCAACTGCTACGCAGTAGCAACAACCCTGAATATAACATAGCCCCTTTGTGCTCCCCCTGTCTGTATTCAGACACCTGTCTTAGACAAAAAAGCTGTCTGGGGCAAGGATTGTTTGCACAGGACTGAGCCCAGTGGCATGCCAGTCTATGAGGAGGTCTCTAGCTATGAAAATAATAAATCTTTGAGGATTTACTTCTACACCACAAAGAAACATCCATGAAATGAATCCCTGCATATCTTGGCAAAAATCTGTTCATTCTGGAATCCAGACAACTCCAGCAATTAAAGCTCTCATTAACTACTTATCAGTTACAAACCTGCTTGAGACAGGAAATTTGAGAGGATTGCAGCTCAAGTAGGAACGATCCAATTTTGTGTTCTCCAATGCAATTATACACAGAAACCAAAGCATCCCACCCAATGGCACCATCCTCAGTTTCAGATCCCCCCCCAGGCAGAGGGCTTTACCTATGTCTGCTGTACAATTATAAATTTGTTACATTTGTCTTCTCTGAAAGAGCAGTAATTTAGAAGAAGGACACTGCAAACAGTTCTGGTCTGGCATTTTTTAATGTGTGCTAGCGTTGCCAAAGTACATTTTTGTCAGTTAGCAGATACTGAAACAAATCAGAAACCGCAAAGAGGAAAAAACAAAAGCTCAGCAGCCGTGTCTGCACAAAGGTGTGAAAATACTAGTGTGCTCTCTGCAGTTTTCCTGACAAGTGTCTGATAGTGGAGAGGCAGCCTCCACAGGTGCTAAGATGAGATGATAAAAAGCCACATATCAATAAAGTAAAAACATTTCACACTTTGAGGCCACAGTCAGTGCCTGACTGCACTGCCAGCAGCGTTTCCACTATTGGTGGGTTTGAGCACTGGGACACAGTACTTTTGGCAGTTAAGTGTAAGGCCCACACTCAGTGTCGGGGATGAATTTACACATTGTCAACCTGAAAATGAGATGCTTACCTCAGTAGTGATACCTCTAAGCTACCAGTAGTAGTTGTCCACTGCAGAACTGAGAGGAATTTATGATATTCACCATCAATTTATGTCATGACTGGCCATTTCTTTCCAACTTCTTTGCTCTTCCCAGATGCAGATAGTTAGAATCATAGAAACAAAATATTAGGGTTGGAAGGGACCTCATGAGGTCATCTAGTCCAATCCCCTGATAAAAGCAGGACTATTCCCACTAAATCATTCCAGCCAGTGTTTTGTCCAACTGGGTCTTAAGTTTCCAGTGATGGAGTCCATCTCCCTAGGCAACAGTGTTTCACCACTCTCCTAGTGAGAAAGTTTTTCCTCATATCCAACCTAGACCTCCCCAGCTACAGCGAGAAACCATTGCTCCTTGTTCTGTTCTCTGTCACCACTGAGAATACCCTAGCTCCTTATTCTTTGGAGCAACCCTTCAATTAGTTGAAGGTAGTTATCAAATCCCCCCTCAGTCTTCTCTTCTGCAGACTAATAAGCCAAATTCTTTCAGCTTCTCCTTGTAAATCATGTGCACCAGCCCCCTAATCATTTTTGTTGCCCTCCACTGGACTTTTTCTAGTTTGTTCACATCCTTTTTGTAGTGGGGAGCCCAAAACTGGACACAGTATTCTAGATGCAGCCTCACCAGTGCTGAATAAGGGGGAAGAATCACATCCCTTGATCCACTGGCATTGCTCCTACTGATGCAGCCCAATATGCCGTTGGCCTTTTTGGCAACAAGAGCACACTGTTGACTCATGTCCAGCTGTCACGGAGAACCCAGAAAAGCCTCTTGGATCCCCTCTGTTCACAGCCCACCAGGACTCTGCTATGGTGGAGCCTCCTCCTGTTCTGCACCCAGGTCTCCACACTACCTGTAGCCAGCTCCCAAATCCAGGCCCAGAGGGTCCCAGCCATCCCAATCAGCAGTGACACTCAGCCAGTGTAGAAGTCAGAGGGTTTATTAGCAATCCACTTTGCACAGCAGCTAGGACAGTTGGCTCTCAGATCAACCAGGAGGGCTGACAGTAAAACCCCAGGATGAGCCCTGGAGGTCCTGCCCCTCCAACCTCCATCTTCCTTCCTCCCCTCTGTTCTCCATCCAGCTGCCCTGCCCCTAGTCTAAACCAGCCACAACCTGTCACCCCCAGGGGGTCCAGGTAAGGTCACACTAAAGCCTCTTCCCCCCCAGTGGTACCTATAGTTATCACACCCATGTCCCATCACCAGAATACCATCACCAAAGAACAGGAACAGAAAAGAACCACCACAGAAACCCAAGAGGAGGTTCTCTTACTTCATCACACCAGCTTCCTGTTCACCACAACCCCTGGTTCTTTTCTACAGAGCTGCTACTTAGTTGGTCAGTCCCCAACCTGGATTTACATAGGATTTCTCCATCTTAAGTGCAGGACTTTGGGACAAACAAAATATAAGGATAAGTGCAGTGCTCCACTTTGGCTAGGTCACCCTGAATTCTACCCTTACCCTCTATCATATCTACCATTCCCTCCAGCTTGGCATTATCTGCCAACTTACTGAATGTGCAATCTATCCTATCATCCAAATCATTGAACATGTTGAACAAAACCAGCCCTAGGACCAGGGTCAGCTCTACTGTGAAGCAAGAGACAGACATGGCTTCAGGTGACAGTTCTTAGGGGCACCTAGCTCCCCTGAAGATCAGGCTGGCTCCTGCCTCTTCAACTCTTTCCTAGCAGCTCAGGCACTGTTAGTCAACCTGCAGCTTAAGTCATGTAGGCAGAGTGCACTTTAAATCCTTCTGCAGGCAGATGCTGGAAATTTATGCACTTTGGAAAACTTTAACCTCCATGAATGGGGGGGCATGCACCAAATCAAAATTTGGCTTTGGGTGCCCCAAACCCTTGAGCCAGCCCTGCCTAGAACCAAGCCCTAGGCACTCTGCTTGTTACTGGTTGCCAACTAGACATTGAGCCATTGATCCCTACCTGCTGATCCCAATGATCTAGCCAGCTTTCTATCCACCTTACAGTACATTCATCCAAAGCATACTTTAACTTGCTGACAAGAATGCTGTGGGAAACTATCAAAAGCTTTGCTAAAGTTGAGGTATATCATGTTGATGGCTATGCCCACATCCACAAAGCCAGTGACCTCACCAAAGGTAATCAGGTTGGTCATGCATGATTTGCCCTTGGTGAACCCTTGCTGACTATTCCTGATCACTGTTTTCCTCCAAGTATCTCAGAATGGATTCTCTGATGACCTGCTCCATGATTTTTCCAGGGACTGAGGTAAAGCTGATTGGTCTGTAGTTCCCTGGATGCTCCTTTTTGGCACTGTATTTGCCTTTTAAGAGTCTTCCAGGACCTCCCCCGATAACCACAAAAGAATGGTCATTGTGGTTGCAGAGCCATCGGCCAACTCTTTCAGCACTGTCAGACTCAGTTCATCCGGTTCCATAGACTTGTGCATGTCCAACTTCTCCAAGTAGTCCCTAACCTGACCTTCCATCACCAAGGGCCTCTCTCCTCCTTATTCCCTGCTGCAGTACTGTAGGAGCTGACGTTGACTGTGAAGACCAACGTAAAAAAAGCATTGAGTACTTCAGCCTTTTCTGCATTATCCACCACTAGGTTGTCTGTCCTATTCAAGTTGCCTACCCCTAGTTTGGCTGCCCCATACTTGGCTCCAGGCAGAATCACTCTGACACCACCCAAGTTATGATGGGCTTGTGAGCTAAGCAGAAAGGTTCCTTCCCTGTTTCAACTCCCAGGGAAATTTCTGTAGATGTTTAGGCCATGGGCAAAGGAGCAGACTGAGTTTCATTTACATATTTCTGGCTATGACCACATGGCCAGTGAATTTCAGCAGCAGCTGACAGGAGATATGCAAGCTACACAGAGTAGACTGCATCTCTCAGCAACTTCCTTTTTTCTGCCTCTCATGATGTCCTCGCTGCACTGCACAAATGGGAAAGGGCATCTTGTGGATGCAACATTACTTTTCTGGCAGAAGTGGATTAGTGGTGTCTACTTCCAGATCAGTTGGCAGCTCTCCACTGCCACTCAGTCAATCCTGCAGAATGGATCCACTGCACCAGTGTCAGTTTAGATATAGACTAAGACCCTGTAAACCACAGATGTGGTGCAGACTTGATGCCTCTTCCTGACTCAGGACAATGCCATCATTACCCTCTGGTCTATGATGCTTCAGTCCACATAACAGCTCAAGCCTGGTCATCTTTCTAAAACATGCTGTGTCACAGCCACAAGTGTGCTGGGTGTGAGTCACTTGGCAGAGCACATATTTAAAAGTGCCACAGGACTCTTGTTTGGCAGGGCAATGAAGCAAAATAAGATAATACTAATAGCCCCTTCTGATCTTAACATATATGCAGAAGTTGACAAGTTCCAGAAGGTAGCTGTGGCTGTCTAATTCAGCAAAACAAGTCCTGTGGCACTAACAAATTTATCACATGAGAAAGCTCCCACAAAAGCAGCTTATGAGACAGATAAATTTGTTAGTCTTAGAAGTGCCACAGGACTCCTTCTATACAGTAGTTTGTTTCCAACTAAGTCGGAACTGATCTTGACAGTGGAATTTCCTGAGACACTACGCACACACAGGTTTCTAGGTTTTGAAACCAGAAAGGATCATAGCCATCTAGGCTGATCTCCTTAGTAATCCAGGTCAGGGACCTCCACCCAGCAACTTCTGCAACCAGTCCAATAATAATTCATTGTTTAACTCAAATGTATGTTCATGCAAGAGACAGCCAATCTGGATTTAAACACTAAGTGTTGCAGAATCTATCACAGACCTGAACAACAATTGAAAAGCTTCATTATCCTCAGTGTTAATCTGTCTTTCATTTCCAGTTTCCTCTTTGCTGACTTCAATACCTGGCTGTGAGGTCTCACTTTGCCTTGGTCTACTGCAGGGTCCTCCTCTCTCCTTGCTGGTACTTCCAGATGGGCATAAGTCCCCTCTGAACTGTCTCTCCCAAAAATAAGATGCACAACTATTTTATACCTCCTGGAGTGAGGGCAGTTTTTAGGAGGATGAGCAGCACACAGCAGAATACAGTCCTGATGTCTACTTGGAGCTGCTAGGCAGTACTATTAGGCAGATCCCTAAGCCTTGTGCTGAAAACCATATTCCCAAGACCTCAATCATCACTCTCACACAAGGTAAGATTAAGATTGCTGGGGCCTGAGGCTGTCCCCTTTTGTGGGCCTCCCCACTGCAATAGTGCTGGGATGCTTGGGTACACCAGCACTGGGGCCCAGCAGATCTGCCAGCTGTGCAGAGCAGACCAGTGCTCAGTGCTGGGGCCTGGCTGGCACTGGGGGACCTAGGTTACACAGACTAGCCAGTCATGGGGGTAGGGAAGGCTGACACTCAGCCCTGGGGCTCACAGATTGGCCAGTCATGGGGTAGAATGGGCCAGCACTTGGTGCTGGGGCCTGGCTGGTGCTGGGGAAGCCCAGGGCCTGCAGACTGGCCAGTTGTGGGGATGGGCCAGCAGTGGGGTCTGACAGACCAGCCAGATGTAGAGGTGCTCTGGGCCTACCTGTGGTGCCTGATTTTTTTTTTTGCAGGTGTAAATGGGGTAACCCTCAGCTGCGCTGCCTCCCAGTGTGTGTGTGGGGGGCCCCCACAGCACAACCCATCCAAACTCCCCCTATATCTGGGGTCTTCTACTCTGCTAGGATGTATAAAAGTCTTTGACCTTCAATCCTCCAGCAGGATAAGGCAAATACACAGTAGCAAGAGTTCTGAGCATTCAACCCCAGCAGGGGTAAGCAAGCACACAATAGTAATAGTTCAGGACCTTCAAGTACACCTGAGCCTGGACGGTGGCAACTGTGTTCCAGCCCAGGGAACGATCAGTGGCAGTGCTATGCCACTGGGTCAGTGGGCTCCAGCCAAAACACTGACTCTGTATAGCAGCAGTACACACCAGCTGTCCCTGGGCCACTTCCTCCCAGTTCCCCCTTGGGTACCTTCCTCTGTGTTCCCAGTCCTTAGGATAAGTTCCCTAGGGCACCCCAGTCAGCCCCTCACTGTCTTCTGGTGGCAGTGCAGGTAATTCTTCTGCTCCATCCACCAGTGGGAGCTCCTCCAGGTCACAGGGGCCTGAGGGAGCTGGCTCACCAATGTCTCCAGCTGAGGGAAGCTCATCTAGGTCTTCATGAGCATCAGGCTGGTTCCCTTCCTCCAGGCTTTCCACTGAGGGAACCTTGTCCAGGTCCTTGCCTGGGGGAGTTCTCTAGGGGAGTGGCCAGCCAGCATTCCTCCCCTTGGGTCTCCCAGGGAGGGAGATCTCACTGTTGGTTGTCCCCTTGCTGGTCCTGGGGAGGGAGGGCTGCCAGCTTCAGCCACTATCTCCCTCTGTTTCCCCCTGGACTGACTGGTCTGCCCCCTCATATAGTCCTCCCTCTCACCATCCCTTTGGTTCCAGGGTGGGCTTTTGAATAAGGCCTCTTCAGGCCAGCAGGTGGAGTGCTAGTGACCAGCTCTCTCCTGGCCACTGGGTAACGGTTCTCCCCTGCTACACAGGGTGACAGTTGGGTCCCTTTTGCTCAGGTCTGAGGCCAGAGCCCCTAAAACCCCTTTGTTAACCCAGCCTTGCTCTCAGGGGTGGGATTTATTAGTCTCAAGAGATGTCTACAGCATGTTCCTTCTAGTCATTTTTCAAAGCAGCAGACATTTGTTTGTTTTGCTGAACTAGAGTAGGAGTCCTGTGGCCCTTAAAGACTAAAATTTTTTTACTGCATGAGCTTTCATGGGAGAAAAGCCCCAACTAAGTGGGATTTTTCTCCCATGAAAGCTCATACAATAAAGAAATTTGTTAGTCTTTAAGGGCCACAGGACTCCTTGTTTGTTTCCCAGTCACATTGCTTAATTCATACCATTGTCTTTGATTCACTATCCAGGGCAAGTGACAAAAGTAACAGCTCTTGCAACAGCTTGGGCCAAGCCCAGCCTTTTGAGCGTGGCCAGGAGTGGGTGTGGTAGAGGAGGGGACAGCACCACACTGTGGGAGCAGTTGGGGGTGGGGACACTCCCTGTAGTCAGGAACATGCAGTGACTGCAAATGTGGATGTGCAAGATGGAAACAGGCACAGGGTAGGAGGTAGTGATGGTGAAGGTTCCATCCTCCTCCTCCCACATCCCATACCTTAAACAAGAACAGCTACACTCCATCCTTAGATTAGCCTTTGTGCAAGGCTTGACAACAGGAGACAGTTCCTCATCTAGTTGTAAGGGCTGTCTACAGGCATTTGCCCACAAGTTTAGGGTGACAATTGCAAAATGTTCTCTGGTAGCAAGAGGTACCAGGGAATGCTCATTTCTTTGAGAACTTGAGCACAGTGCTAATAAATGCACATGAAGGACCAATCCTTCACTACTCCCTGGAAACTACTTAGAATCACAGAAGAAACAAGGAGCCTGGTGTCACTTAAAAAGTGTAACGAATTTATCTGTCACATGAGCTTTTGTGGGAGAAAAATCTCACTTCAAATACTTGAAGATGGGAAGTTTATGGTAAGTTCCCCATCTTCAAACATTTGGGAAAGTGGGATTTTTCTCCTATGAAAGGTCATGAGATTAAAAAAGACTAACAAACTTACCCTTTGATCAAATGGTGAAATGGAGCTGCCCTGGCTTAATTATGGCCCTGCCTCCAGCATAGCCACCTCTCCCCTCAGATTAGTGGCATCTGCAGACTTGCTGAAGCTGCAATCTACCTCAGCCTCCAGATCACTAATGCTGAACAAAATTGGCCCCAGCCCCTATCCCAGGGGCACTTTGCTTGTTACCAGCTGCCACCTAGATATTAAACCAAGGATAACTGCCCATTGAGCCTGATGATCTAGCCAAGTGGTTCCCAACCATTTTCAGGCTGGGGATTCCTTTTTAAACAAAGATAGTCTGTGTGGCCCCCCTGGCTGATTATGTAATCTGGACCATGGCACTCTGGCAGCACCATTGGGCCAGCCAGTGAGCCTCAAAATGGATTCCTTAGGAACTTGCTCCATGATTTTCTGGGGACCAAGGTAAGGCTGACTGGTCTAATTCCTAGGTTCCTCGGGGGGGGGGGGGGGAGAGGAGAGATTGACACTAGATTTGCCTTTTTGCCAGTCATCCAGGACCTCTCCCAATCACCATGACTTTTCAAAGATCATGTCTAATCTAACAGCTTGCAATCACATCAGCCAACTCCCTCAGTAGTCTTAAATGCATTGTACTTGGCCTCAGAGACTTATGCACATCCAGCCCTTTCTAAATAGCCCTGAAGCTGTTTCTTCAGCACTGGGGGCTATTCATCTTTCCCATATTGTGGAGTTGCCCAGTGCTGTAGTCTAGGAGATGGCCTTGTCAATAAAGACAGAGGCAAAAATAGTATGGAGTGCTGTTCAGCTTTTTCCATATCTGTCACTAGGCTGCCTCCCCAACTCTGTAAGAGGCCCATGCTTTCCCCAACCTTCAGGGTCAGATTAACTCAAGGGCTTTAGCCCAGGGCCTAAGACTAAGGGAGGCCCCCAAAAATCCAGTCCTGGATGACTATCCCCTGCTTCCAGGCTCTGCTTGGAAAGAATCTAAGACCAACCTTCCTACACCCCTGCTCCAGGTAGCATGACTTCCAGTCACAGCCCCCAGCTTCAGGGGGAGGATTTGGCTACAAGCTATTCCCAGCTGAGCTGACTGCAGTTCCCTCCAACCCACCCAGGAGGCTGCCACCAGCTGCCTCCATTTGCAGAGTGCAGGACTCCTGGGAGCCAGAGCTGCAAGGGGGCTGGGGGTGGGGGACTGAGCCAGAGGGGGAACAGGGATGTAAAGTCATGTTGTAATTTATCCCTGTTACCATTATCCTCAATATCAGAATTTACTTTCCAAAATTTTCTCCAAGGCTTTGTGTACTACTGAGGTACAACTAATAGGCCTGTAGTTACCTCAATTTTTATTCCCCTTCTTGAATAGGAATTATATTAGCCATTCTCCAGTCATATGGTACAACCCCTTAGTTTACCAATTCATTAAAAATCCTTGCTAATGGGCTGGCAATTTCATGTGTCAGTTCCTTTAGTAGCATTGTATTGAAACTATCCAGGCCCCTCCCACCCTCAATTCAGTGCCATCAAGCAGCTCCTGTGTAGGAAAAAATAAAATAAATAACTTTAGCAAATAAAGGTAAAAATAGAATTAAGATAGTCAAAAAAAAGTTTAGAACAGCTAGCCAGAGACTCAAAAAACAGCAACCCTCTCCCCTCAACTTTAGAAGCCTGCTAAACAACCAGTAGGAACACTGGACAATCAAAATGCTAAAAGAGTAGCAGAGTATAGGTGATAGGCAGCTCAGCATCTCTGTAAAACCTCCTATGGTTGCCTGGGCTAGAGAAAGCTGAGATTTTTCCAAGCCCTTCAGCCAATGCACACTGTCATAGGGAAAGTTATAAGACAGGCTTATTAAGTACAGAAGGAATGATTTGAACTGATGAGAAGTAAATGGCTCAGAATAAGCTAATTACCCCTTATCACAGGGTTCAGCACACACCCCACCTGCAGGGTACCTCCTGGTGATGGTCCTGGGGTCCCCCTGCTGGTGGTCTGTGCTCCAGCAGTTGCCACATTGAGTTATTCCAAGTCTTCTTCTGGGACCTTAGACCTCCAGCCAAGCCCTAGTCCACCCCTTCCAGAGTAGTCCACCTTGCTCCTCTCCAGGCTGAGAATTAAAACCCAATGACCAGCAAGCCTGTGCCACTCCTGGCACACTAGGGGGAATGGGGTGGGACCCAGAGCTCCCACATCACCAGGCCCCAGCTTAGAGACCTAAAGTGCCTCTACCAAAGCCTTCCACTTCCCTCCAGTCACTCCACAGTCAATGCTAACTGCCTGGACCACTTCCCTACAGCCCCCAGTCACACAGTCTCTCACCCAACCAGAGTCTAGCTGCCATCCACTCTGGGCTCCCTACCTGCAGATCACAGCTCCAGCTGCTCCCACAGTCTTCTCCTTGCAGGATCCCCAGCTCCCTCCACTCAGAACTCTCCAGGCAGCTGGCTTTCTCAGCCAAGGAACTAGGAGAAGAATCTTCTCCCTCCAGCTTCCCAAGGCAGATTGAGCAGGCAGCCTGTCTGCTCCCTTTTTATACTGGCAGCTGGTCCTCTGATTGGCTGCCAGCTCCTGGCAGTGGACTGGCTTTCCTTCCCAGGGCCAGTTAACCCTATAACTGACAGTGAGGGGCAACTTCCCCATCACACCCCCACTGAGCAAAAAAAAGCTAAAATCATAGATCATGTCTTGCAGAGTGTCAAATACTGCTCTAGGTGCTGAATCCTGGGGTGCTGCACCCCAACAGGTCTACTGATAGAAATTTTGGGCCCCAAGGCAGAACAGTAAATGGCCCCCAGAATGGGGCAGTTGAGGTCTATAGGTGGCAAAATTTGCAGATGACATAAAACTATTCAAACTAGATAAATCCACAGCAGACTGCAAAGAGCTACGAAGGGATCTCACAATTGAGCAACAAAATGATGAAATACAATGTTGAAAATGCAAAGTAATGTGCATTTGAAAATCCAATTACAACTATGCTCGTAAAATGATGGGATCTAAATTAGCTGTCACCATTCAAAAAAGAGATCTTGGAGTTACTTCTTTGAAAACATCTGTTCAATGTGCAACAGCAGTCAAAAAACTTACCAGGCTGTTGGGAACCATTAGGAAAGGGATAGATAATAAGACAGAATATTGTATCTCTTCTTTGTAAATCTATGGCACACCTGCAGTTTGAATAACATGTGCCAATCTGGTTGCCCCATCTCAAAAAAGATATACTGGAATTAGAAAACGTACCAAGAAGAGCAATTAAAATGATTATGCTTATGGAACAGCTTCTATATGAGAAGGAATAATAAGACTGGGACTTTTCAGCTTTGAAAAGAGACAACCAAGGGGATATGTGATGAAGGTCTATAAAATTATGCAGTGGTGTTGCTGGGGGAGGGGGCTCAGGGGGCCTCAGCCACCCTGAAACTCAGGGGCAGCCCACTGAGTGGCCTGTCTCTCAACTGCACGGGGGTGCACCATCGCACCCCCACGCAGGGAATACTGTTAGACCATGGCCAGGAGGGAGCTGCTGCAGGCTGGACTGGGAGTTTTTAAAACTCCCACCCTGGCCTGACCCTGCTCTGAGCATGCTCAGAGCAGGGTCATGCCAGGGGATGCAGCTTGTGGTGTGGGGCCGCTCTCCTCCGCTGCCAGGTAAGGGAGCTGGAGGGGAGGCCGGGGCCAGGCATGCTGGCCTGTGTTGAACCCCTGGGTTTGCAACATAACTGCGATGGACCAGCGACACCCACCAAGGAGATGGACACCAATTTCCAGTAGAAGAAATTTTATAGTGGTCTCATAAAGGCATACAACAAAATAGCAACAAAAATGCCTATGTGGGGGGGATAAACAGTTACACAGTGAAAAAGACTATGCAAGATACAAGTGGGACAATAAACAGCTATGTAGTAAAAGGACTGTACAGGGTACAAACGAAACACCACTCATAAACAGTGCATAAATGGAAAAAAAACTACACTTAATAAACAATGCATAAATGGTATTATAAAGAAAAAAAAAGGAGAAAGAAACAAATCAAGAGAGGTAGAATAACTGTATCAGTTTATAATACCTGTCCTAGCACCATAGTGGAACCCAAAGTGAGGAGGCAGACCAGCTGCAGCATCCCAATACGTAATCGTTTGGCCGGCAATTCAAGTACACCCAAAAGTCTTGCAGGCAGAAGCTCCCTGTCTCGGGGGATCAGTCCGACTGGTTCGTGACATGCCCTTTAGCGTTTGAAGGTGGGAGAACACTCAAGCCAACTGAGGCAGGGGCTCCTGTACTGCACGGCCGGAGTGTAAAATAGCCAATTGGAAGTGAGGTGCAGGTCAGGACCAATGATGTAACTGGGACCCCGGACAATGATCCCTCCTTCGTGGTGGCGGGGGTGTGGAGAAACTCATCAGGGGGATAGAAACTCAGCCCTCCTCCCCTGATGACACAGGGCTTGGGAGGTAGAAACTCACACAGGAAATTGAGGCCCATCAGGGGAGATCGATCCTTAACACTCTTCCCCTTGAGCTGGATAGCCCGGAGATGAGACCCATCAGGGGAGATCAATACTTAACACTCCACCCTGTGAGCTCCATAGTCTATAGGGCTACGTTGACGGGGCGGGGTGGCCATTATGTCTGCCACCTTTGTTGACAGCCCGGTAGGGAAAGGACATGGGGCGGGGGGTCAGCTCAGGGCAGCGGGGCCAGCGGCTGGACCAGTGGTTGGGAAGGGCTCAGGAGGGCCACTGGAAGGGAAGGGAACAGAGCGAGGCCCCAGCAACTGGTGGGGGCCAGGGTCCCCCTACTATTTAGTGTAGTGTTGCCTCTGAAATCATGACTGGTGTGAACAAAATGAAGGAAGAGTTTTGAGGATGCGTTATTTACTCCTCATACTGCAAGAATTAGGAGTCACCCATTGAAATTAATAGGCAGCAGGAAAACAAACAAAAGAAGGTATTTCCTCATGCAATACGCAGACCCCTTGTGGCACTCTTTGCCTTAGGATATTGTGAAGGCCAAGACAAAAACAGAGTTCAAAAAAGACTTAGATAAATTCCTGGAGGATAGGTTCATCAGTAGCTGTTAGTCAGGATTGGCAGGGGTCCAAAGCCATGTTCTGAAATGTCTCTAGCCTCAGTTTGTCAGACAGGGTGACAGGGGATGTATTATTTGATGATGACCTGTTCTGTTCATTCCCTCTGAAGCACCTGGCATTGGCCACTGTCAAAAGACTGGATACTGGGCTAGATGGATGTTGGTCTGACCCAGTAACTTCCTTCCTATGTGTTTATGTAGCTGTAAATTACCAGGCAGGACAGAAGCATTGACAACTGTGAAATACTAGCTTGCCACATTTGTTATCTGATGCTAAGTAAAAGAAAACCCCTCAACACCAAACAAACCACTGTGGAATATCATAGGATAAAAGACTTTGTCAGTTGCTCCCTTCCTCCTGACTCCATGAAGAGAAATTGTGAACCAAATTCCTCTTTACAGCTGAATTTGCAGTTCAAAACAGAAGTATGAAAGGAACAAAAAGCCCTAAGTAAGGGGAAAGAATATCTTTTCTGCTGCTTGGGCTCTGAGGGTTAAAGATTACTAAGCATAAGCAAAAGATGCCCCAGGGTTTGGCCTGAATTAGCCTTATGTGATAAATAAATATTGCTCACTTTTGTCTATATGGATTTGCCTGGTTTAATCTTGTAAATAACTTGTACTTCCATTTCTTGGTTAATAATTTTTCAAATAGTTTATTATAGGATTGGCTTCAAGCACTGTCTCTAGTATGAGATCTGTGGTGCACCTGACCTGAAGTAAGGCCTTGTCTACACTGACAGTGGAGGTCATTTTCCTTGTCAGACCCCTAAAGCATGCTTCTCCACTGGCATGTCAGTCACATTGACCTAAATCACACTAAAATTCAAGTTAATAAAGCCACCCCCACAAGAGGCATAGCACTAAGGTCGAATTCTAGGCTGTGTTCACACACAGGCATTATTTCGATACAAGTTGTGTCAAAACAACTTGTATCGAAATAATGCCTTATTTCGAAATAACTTAATTTGAATTAACAGTTTGTTAATTCGAATTAAGGAAAAAAGCTCAAAGCGAAATAGCAGTTTCAGGCAACAGTTATTTCAAAACAAGTCACTGTTGTTTCGAAACAACATGTTCAGACTGCATTGTTTCGAAACAATTGTTTCGAAACAACATTGTTTCGCCCCCAAATGGGGTTTAAGTTGTTTAGAAAACAATGGGTGCCGTTGTTTCGAAACAACGGTGCGTCGTGGGAACAGGGTATTTCTTATTTCAAAACAACCTCTGTTGTTTCGAAATAAGAGTGCTGTGTGAACACAGCCCTAGAGTTCAAATTACCACCAGTGCAAGGCAGAGCTCAATATAAGTCAAAATCATTGGACTCCAGGAGCCAACCCATAACTCTCTGCTTTGACTTCTCTGGATTTTTGTGCTCTGCTGCACCATGGCCATGTAAGCAGGACATAGCTCCTCCCCTCAAGTCCTGGGAAATTTTTAATTCCTGTTTCCTCTTTCATCAGCATGGAGAGATTGGTAGCTGAGTAGTCATGGCAGCCACACACCACAAATGCACCCCTGATGTAGTGATGTTCATATATTCTGGTGATGGGAACTGGGTGTGTGATTATTACAGGCAGGGGTTAAAGTATGCCAGAATGCCTCAGAAGAGCATTCCAGGCCCCCCTGTTTTTAGTGGGCTAGAGTTCTAGGGCCCACTAAAAAAAGGGGAACACACTGGAACACTGCAATCTGGGGCCCCCTAAAAATAGAGGAACACGCCAGAATGCAGAGTTCCCCAGCAACATCTTCCTTCTCTCTCTCGGCACCTGTGCTGGCTCTGCCTCTTCCTGCTGTGTCCTGGCGGTGCACATGGTCCAGACCTAGTCTCAGGCCTGTGTCCTCTTTCACTGGCTGGTCAGCACTGCAGCCTCCCTCCGACTGGCCTGGCTCTTTGGCCACATCAGTGATGTGGGTAAGGGGGTTGGGGAGGGTGGGGACAGGCAGGTAGGTGGCAGGGAAAGTGTTGGGGGATGGGGTGGGAAGAAGGGCTTGGGATGGTGGGCTGAGAAAGTGTGAAGGGGGTTGTGGGCCTGAAGGGGGTGGAGTGGGGGAATGGGGACAAGGGGACTGATGGGGGCTGGGGAGGTGGGGAGTTTGGAGGACTGTAGAGGGTGGAGTGAAGATGGAGAAGGCCTTGAGGCAGCTGAGCAACTCACATTGCTTGCTGCATGGGCTGCCAGCCCCAGCGGGCCTGATCCTGCGCCTCTACTGGCCTGATCCTGTCTCCCACTCTCCCAGTCACCTCCACAACCCCAGATAGCTCAATCCTGCCTGCTGGTCTTCTTTGTAAGCCCACCGGATCCAACCCAATCCCCTTCTCCCACCCTAACCTGCTCCTCTACACCCTTACCCAGCCACTGAAGTGGTGCAGCTGAGCCACAGCTACTCTGGCCAGAGAAGCACTGGTGGAGCATGCTTAGAGCTTCTAAGCATGCTCTGTCAGAGCTTCTCTGGGTGGGAGTTTTAAAAACTCCCAGCTCCAGAGGTGCTCTCAGCCAGCTGGAAGACAGAGTCTACAGGCCGGGTAGGGACTCTGGACGTGTGTGGCCAGCAGTGTCCCCTGCGCTGGGCAGTGGCAGGGGCTGTGTGGCTCTGCAGCTTACATGGAACATTGGGGGCTGGGGGGTTAGGAGGATTGGAGTGGGATATAGGGGCAGGGAGCTTAGGGAATGGGGATTGGGGCTGAGGAGGACATGGGGAAGGAGGGATTTGATGGGGGCAGTAGCTGAGGTGGGGGTCAGGCATTTTTAAGCCAGTAGCTGGGGTGGGGGCAGGCATTTGTGGGGCAATAGCTGGGATAGGGGGCAGTAGCTGGAGTGGTACGCAGGCATTTGGGGAGGCAGTAGCTGGGGTGGCTGAAGGGGGCCTGGACCTGTGTGAAAGGGGTCCAGAAATTTAGGAGGGTTCCATGGCCAGCCAAATTATACAGGGACCACTGGACAGCAGATGGGCCTTCCCCAGTCACACATAGGCAGAAATGGCCAGGATCTTGCCACTCAGCCCAACTAGTTCACACAGGTTGTGGCAGGTCATGACCAAGGGGCAGTGTTCAGCTAGCCCAGGAAAAGAGACAAATAATGGGGGAGGAGATAGGAGAGGTGTCTGGTAGTGGCTGTTGGGGAGGGGTCAGTGGCATGGTGTGGGCTAGGGGAGTAGGCTCCCAGAGCATAGCTTCATGTTCCCCTCATTGAGTTGCTGCTATAACCACTAGTTACTCTGCTAGTCAAGTCTCTCTGTGCTGTGATTCTGAGTCTCAGCATCAGTGCCCCAAGTTCCAGCCCCAACTCTGGTCAGGGATGCAGAGCAGGGCCACCATGGCAGGAGCAGCCCAATATGGCCCCTACCCTGGCCGAGGATGTAGGGCCAGGCATCTGATCTGGCCCCAGCCAGGGACACGGGGCTGGGGCATCCCAGCAGTGGCAGCTTGATTTGGCCCTTACCCTGATCAGGGACACAAGAGTTGGTCAGGCCCAGGGGGCTAGATCGGAGCTAGGGGGTGGGGCCAGTGCAGGCAGGGGCCCTGGGCCAATGCCCCAAGAGGTTTTGGAGAGCCTGTGATGGCCTGATCCTGACTCCAACTCTAGCTGAAAATCCCTCTGACTGGAAAGCAGGGTGCCATTTGGCCTGTGGAGGAACCCGCCAGGGAACCTACTAGGGAAGGAGCTGCCACTGGGGGAGTTCCGGGCAGAGCAGGGGTTGGACCCTCTGTGACTGGATTTGGGATCTGGCTGCACTGATGTGCAGAGCCCCAGGGAGCACTGGGGAATACTCCATTGTGGCAGAGCCTTGAGCAGTGACAGCAAAGGGGATCCAGGCATGATTCCTGGGAACACTGGGTTACTTACCAGTAACCATCCATCTTCGAGATGGTCTGCTCACATGCATTCAGTATTAGGTGTCTACGTGCTGCAGTGCACGATTGGTCAAAAACCTTTTAGCCCTAGCCTGTCAGAGCATGGTCGGTAGCCAACACCCCCTCCAGCCACTCCCATGACTATATATATGGCCCCCAACCCTGATCCTCCTCAGTCTCCTCTAGTTGCCAACTCCAAGTAGCAGAGACAGTGGGAGGGTTCTGAATGTCTGTGAGTATCCCATCTCGAAGAAGAATGGTTACCGGTAAGTAACCCACCACTCTTCTCTGAGTGCTGCTGGCATCATTCAGTGTTAGGTGACTACTAGTTGTATGGTGGATGGTGGGTGGAGTTGGGTTTTTCCCACCTTCAGCACAGCTACCCCCATAAAGGCAACTCAACTCAAGGTGTGGAAATGTGCCTGAGTAGTAGGCTTTCCCAGCCTCTCTAGAGGGATGTACTGTATCCCTCGATTTATTCTGAGATAACACTGTATGAGAGAACCAGTGAGAAGTTGTGTGTCACCCTGCCTTGGAGGCTAGGAGTTTTGATATGGGGCTGTCCTAATTCTCTTTGGATGCCCTCAATTTTGAGTGTGGCTAAAACAATCAAGGAAAACAAAGGAAGTTCCACACTTTGTCTATCCATTGTGAGACGATGGACTCTCATGTCCCCAGAGATAAAGGGGAGGATAAAAACTGCCCTCTCCACGCTAGTGGGGTTTTGACACGTCAATGTGTGAGTGTCTAGGCTGGTTTGACAGATCAAAGCGCTGATAGTGCAACGAGGATGGTACTTGTAGCACAAGCCCATTCCAGTGGGTGTAGTCCAGACTTGATAAGGGAGCCCCGTTGATGGGTATTAGCTAACCAGGCAGAAGGGGAGCTAGTAACAGTGCACCTCAGTTCCTAGAAGTGGGTATGACTTCTGGAATCCTTTGCCAAGGTGGGGAAGGAACCATAATGCAGACTCACCAGGTTGCTGGTTTGAGGTTTGTCACCTCTAAATAAAACCCTGTCCATACTCTGTCGAGATGGACCAGTGGGAACCCTCTTCAGGGAGAGTAGACTGTCCTGAGGGTAGTGGGCTGGTGGGAGCCTCTCAATGATTCAGCAAGGGGAAAAACCTTGAGCAGATGGCCTATATCCATGACCTGACATGAAGAGGAGATTCTTTGTTTCAGGAACTGCTTTTGGTAGGAAAACCCCACCAGGAATGGGAAGGGAACTTTTAGGGGTTGGAATTAACATATGAGGTAGTAAGGAAAAGGGGATAAGGATGTTTGTCTCAGGCCAAGTCAGTCACTAGCGATTTGGGAGCTGATTGCCCTCATTCTCCAGGCTCCTCTTGCCCTGCTAAACAGACGTGAGCAAGATTAGGTAGGGGAATAGAAGAGGGACAGAGTGCTAAACTAATAAGTGTCATAGAATCATAGAATCATAGGGTTGGAAGGGACCTCATGAGTCCCTTCCCAAAAAAAAAAAAAAAAAAAAAAAAAAGCAGGACCACTCCCACTAAATTATTCCAGCTAGAGTTTTATCCAGCCAGGCCTTAAACATCTCCAAAGATGGAGATTCCACCACCTCCCTAGGTAGCCCATTCCAATGCCTTACCACCCTCCTAGTAAAAGAAAGTTTTTCCTAATATCCAGCCTTGACTTCCCCAGCTGCAATTTGAAACCATTGCTCCTTGTTCTATCCTCTGTTACTACTGAGAACAGCCGAGCTCCATCCTTCTTGGAGCTTCCCTTCAGGTAGTTGAAAGTTGCTATCAAATCTCCCCTCAGTCTTCTCTTCTGCAGGCTAAATAAGCCTAGTTCCTTCAGTCTTTCCTCATAGGGCTTGTGCTCCAGCCCCTTGATCATTTTTGTTGCCCTCCGCTGGACTCTTTCTAATTTGTCCATGTCCTTTTTGTAGCGGGGAGCCCAAAACTGGACACAGTATTCTAGATGTGGCCTCACCAGTGCCGAATAGAGGGGAATGATGACATCCCTCGATCTGCTGGCAGTGCTTCTTCTGATACAGCCCAGTATGCCATTGGCCTTTTTGGCAGCAAGAGTCCCTCCTGTCCTCAGTGGCAAGTGCTCAAGTATGTAAGTTCTCCAGTGGCCCTTTATAATTAAACTGCGGTCAAGCTGTCCTACACCTGAGTAAGGTTTGGACACTTGAGTGAAGCAGGTAGCAAACCAGGGTCTCCCATTTGGGAACACTGAGGCTTTTCCCTTGCACCACTCACTCCCTGTGAATGTACGCTCTGTTATGGGGGGGGGGGGGAGCTGCCACTGGATGTACAGGAAGGGTATGTGCTTTATTCCCACCCCCCTGGTCAGAAGCACTGATGTGTTTCGCCACCTCTCCGACAGCTGAGGGGAGGGGAGCTAAGAACCATTGAGGATCCTATCTTTATGAGGAATGGGGGGGGGGTTACCGCCCCAAAAAGTTAAGCCTTTGTCCACCAAGGGGGGAGCATTTCTAAAAGCGAATCACATGGTACATTGCTCGCTTTGCTCAAGGACCTCAGTGGTACATATCACCATGTGATGTATTAGTCCCAACAGGTATGGGCTGTTGGGATACACAGAATACAAACTGATCCCTCGTGAAGGTGCAGAAGTCCCATAGCTCCAAGTGAAGGACTTCCTTTAAGGTTCTGGTAGCTGTTGGTTCTCTTATGGGGAACCAGAGAACCCTTAGCAGGGAAGGGAAGGGGCAGGCATACTGTTTATTACCACCTTGACAGTGGTGGTTTATTTCCCTCTTGCAGAGCCAAGGAACTAATGCAGGTTGTCTTGGAGAGGTAAACGCTCAATGCAGTGTAGCGTTGCTAATAGAGGTGAAGGGTCACCCCAGTACAGGCCTACAGAGTGGTCAAGGAGCCCCGACAAGCCTGCAAGGGGAATCTGCGATGAGGGGACGGAGAGGGGAATGGGGAGGAGGGGGAGAAAGAGAGAGAGAGAGAGAGAGAGAGATCTCGTGGGTGGGCATCCCTATGGAAGCCTGATGGGGCTAACGTTCGTGCCCTGTGGTCCCTGTTTCCCACTGTTAGAAATGTATATGGCAGGGTACGGAAGCATTAAACTATTTCCTGTCACTTTTGCTGGTGGAAAGAGGATTTTCTCCATGCTCACATGATCTATGGGTACCTCCTGGGGCAGGCTGCCCTAGGAGAGTGGTGGCAAAGCAAGTCGACCAAGCTGTGAAAATGGTGAGGAAGGGTTAAGGGGTTTTACCTTGCCCCTTCTCTTGCATGCCTCATGCGGTTCAAGTGATGAGACCCCTGGGTCTCCATCTGAAGGGCTGGGAGGGGTTAGAGGTTTACTCCCTTGTCCAGCAATGTGGGGGTTATTGAAAACCCAGCCTTGGTGTGAGTGAAAGACAGGACTGCGGTGAGTCAAGCAGATGCTAAGTCCTGCATGGAGGAACGAATTTAGGCAGCTAAATAATAAGTGAGTGCAGCACTCCAGTATGCATCCAAGCTAACCCAGGCTCTGTTGTGAATGGAGTGGAGCCTGGGTGGGAGGATTGTGGGGAAGTGTCTGAATACCAAGTTCTTAGGAGTGTAATTCAGCTCTAGATTGGTTGAACAGGACGCCAAAGGAAGAACTCTGAGTGCATTCATACATCTTGGGTTTTAACATGAGGAATGCTGGAAGAGAAGTCCCGGATGTATCAAGCTAAGGGAGAGAATAGGGGGCAATTTGAATCAGATGCTGGGAATTGGGCCTGCAGGCCTGGGAGTGGCAGCAGTTGAGAGAAAGAAAAAGTGAGATGAGGCTCCATGGGAATGGAGGAATAGCATGATGTACCTCCAGTGCCTTCTAAGTCAGGTCACTCTTCACTCCAACCTGGGGAAAGTGTTTTTGGTCCCCAGGTATAGCACTCCTCCCTTTCTAGCTGCAGATGGGGTCCCTCAGAGGGCCTCCGCCACTGATTTCTGAGGGGTTGCTGAGATATAGGAGTGTGGGTGGAACCTGAAGGCGTTTGTGAGTTGATAGGGGCCTCTTGGCATGGGGGTCATGGCACTCTAATGGGGAGCCACAGATACTGGAGGAGATCTTGGGGCCTTGGAAGGCAGATCTTGCCTCTCACTCAGCTGTGGAGGCTCTGTTTGGCACCTCTGCTACTGGTGCTAGCACTGAAGGTGAGGTTACTGGTCACCTGTGGGGGGAGCATGCCCAGGGATCTGCGGGCTGATCTAGGGTCCCTTGCACTGCACAGCAGATGGTCTGTTGTCTTTGCAAACAAAGACTGTCCCTCAAAAGGTCTTGGATAGCTTGCTGCATGTCTTGAGGTAGGTATGCCTCCTGCAGCCATGCTGCGCATCTCATAACAACTGCCAACACTATACCACGGCTTGCTGTGTCTGAGGCATCCCACGCCGCTAAAGGAGCATCCTGGGATGCTAGCATGCCCTTCTCTATGAGGGATTCATAGCTCTCTCTCTGTTCCTAGGGGAGGAGATCCTGGAATCTCCCCATGGACTCCCAGATGTTTAGAGTTTAACATCCCACCAGAGCTTGGTAGTTCACAATGCGGAGCTGGAAGGCAGAGGTTGAATATACCTTCTGTTCCATGAGGTCCAGCCCCCTCGCCTCCCTGGATCTTGGCAAAGGATCTGGGGAAGATTGGCTCCCATGCCCTAAGGCGCCTTCCATCACCTGGAAGCTTGATACCAGGTGGTCAGCCAAGAACGGGAAGTCCTCCAGTGGGACCTTATATTTATATCCGAGACCAGAGTAATTGAAGTGGGAGTCTGCCAGCGTACCCTGGCAAGGTCGTGCACACTAGAGTGCAACAGGACTGTGATTGCGTTGGGGAAGACGTTAACACCGGATTGAATAAGGTGTCTCAATCCCCACTGATGGGTTCGAACTCCAAGCCCACATGTACTGTTGTGTGGTGAAGGAGGTCGTAGTGGGCCATAGCATCCTCCCTGGAGGGCAATGGCCTGGGATTTAAAACCCTGTCAGGGATTGTGGGTGGAGTGGTCCTGGGCCCATCAGTACCATGGGAAGTTTCCATCAAGAAAGCTTCCTGTGGCAGGGATTGTGACCCAGGCCTCCTAGGATAACCTTCTGAATGCACCAAAATCAGGGCGAGCTGCAAAAACGAGGGGCCAAACCCTCAAACCACGAATGGGTGGTACTTAAACCAGTCCCAAGTCAGTAATAAAACATGCTTCTGATTCCCCACTCTAGTCATCACCAAGCATAACAAAAGAGAAACAGCCCCCTTCATGCACATCAGCTCCTATGGTCCCCCCAGCCACTGGCTCTCTTAAAGAAATTTGTTGTCCTGACCCCAAAGGGCCAGCCACATCACCCAGAACAATATAGGCTTGGATCTTACCCAAAATACCACGCTACCAGCCAGTCCTTTAGTAACTACAACTAAAGGTTTAATATAAAAGGAAACAAACAAAATATGAGCGAAGTTAAAGGGTCAAAGTGAATCACGTACATACAAATGATTTATAGTCCATAGAAAGTAAATCCTTGAAGAGCCTGTAGTTTGCAGGTTAGTTCTGCTCCTCTGATATGCACCCATCAGTTGGCTGGGTCTCAGTTCTTTGCTCAGTCCCAGGAGAATAGTTCCAGAGGAGGGCATTGATTGTAGACAGTCTGAAGACTGAAGACTAAAGACAAAATGGAGATGGGTCTCCTGCCTTTTATCTCAGAGTCCTTGCTAGATCAAAATGGAGTTGGGCCACATGATCAGTCTGGGTAACTGGTCAAACAGGTTTCTTCCTGAGCCCACTGCAGCTGGGAGCCCTCCCTGATGGGAGCCATCGAAAGGAACAACAGTTTTGCAGACACCCAGTCTGGGATTGCCTTAAGAGCAAATCACTTGGAACACACATAAAAACCAAATAGATTTTAATTTCTAATATAGCCATGATACTTATATATAAACCATATAATCATTCTTAGTAGATTACAGCCTTTCTATTGACACCAAACATGATATATCACATATGGATTATTGCAAATATGACATATTAATATGAAAGATAACCATAAACAGTCCCCTAAACCCAGACAGCATCACAGGGATCACTCACAAGGTCGGTAAAGGGGGAGGCCCAGTGCTGGTGATCCTTCATGGGCCTGTCTTCCCCTGTGTGAGGGGTCACTTCCTCTTGGCTTGAGGAGCAAGATGTTTTCCAGTGCCTAGGTGTTAGGCTTGCCCGGGCGCTGGTGCGAGAAGGAGCTGGGGCAGTCGGAGCCAGTGCCAGCGTCAAGGAGAGTACCCTCTGCAGCGCTTGGCTGTAGGGCCCCAACCGGTACTGGTGAGCCCTTCGGAGGATGGAAAGACTCCCTCTGACTGCAGTACCAGTGAACTCGGTACCGTTATGGGGTACAAAGATCAGTGCTGCACCAAAGCAGTCCATGTCCCTGAGAGGAAAACCAGTTTTCCTCTGTTTCTGAGGCTTGGGAGGCAGAGGTGTAGGCAAAAAGTAAGAGAGCTTTTGCTGCCTCAAAAGCCTCTAGGGTGTGCGGGAGACCTTCATTACCTGCTGGCCTTGGTCCCGAGAGTGGCCTGGTTGGGGGGTGCTGGACCGAGGTGGATGCTGAGTGCTTCATCTTGTTCTCCTGAGGGGAGCAGTGCCGAGAGGGTTGTGGTGCCAATTGTGCACATGGTGCTGGCGACTTCATCTTGTTCTCCTGAGGGGAGCAGTGCCGAGAGGGTTCTGGTGCCAATTGTGCACATGGTGCTGGCGACTCTGATGGAGACCCTGATTCTCTGGGGATAGGCTGCCATACTTGCTCCAGGGCCAACACACAGCACCTCTTCTCCCTATCTTTGAGGGTTCCCACTTTAAAGGAGCAATCGGTAGCTTGGTGGGATTCACCCAGGCACCATGGGCACTTCTTGTGGTGGTCATCCCTCAGGAAGGCCTTGCCTCAAGAAGCACAGGGTTTGAAGTCTGTCATTGCTGGCGGCAGTTCGGAGCAATCTTCTGGGTTTGGGTTTGTATGCTCGGTAAGAGTAGCAGTTCTGGTGGAACCATGTCTGCAAACAGATCTTCTAAGCTGAATGGGTGGCTCATGTATAGTAGAATAGACAGGTGTTTGTGTAATCATAAGGAGTGGTCTGTTCTGAAACCGTCGCTGAGGGTGGAAAAAGGAATTGAAGAGGATCAGGGTCGGGGGCCATATATATAGCCACAGGAGTGGCCGGAGGGGGCACTGGCTGCCAATCCCTGCTCTGACAGGCTAGGTCTAAAAAGTTTCTGACCCAATCGTGCACTGCAGCAGATAGACACAATACTGAGTGATGTGAGCAGTGCTTGAAGAAGCCGCTCTATCACAGTATCCCAGCATGAAGTCAGCCTGAAGTCTTGGATCTTTCTCAGCTCCAAGCCACACAAACAAAAGATAATATCTACATGAATATATCGCATGATATGGGACATGCAAGCAGTGCCACATTACTGTCAAAGAGCTGGAGCCAGCATATCAGTGAACTAGGGAGTTGAACAGTCATTCTGGCTCCTCACCACAGATATGCTGCTTTTATGAGGAGCTGCATGTGATTCTTGATGGTGACCCCACCACTGTGTCAGACTGCAGCATGGACACCTCTCAGAAATTCCAATCCAGGATGAATGATGATGACTCCGGACATGAGGAGGAGGAAAACAGGGGGCAGGAAAGCAGGGTATCTGTTCTGCCAGGCATACAGGACCTGTTTGTTACCCCAGCACAGCCCAGCCAGTCACAGGATGGTGTCGGTGACTGAAATGCAGGGGAA
Organism: Podocnemis expansa; assembly: GCA_007922195.1. NCBI lineage: Eukaryota > Metazoa > Chordata > Testudines > Podocnemididae > Podocnemis > Podocnemis expansa. The sequence continues at coordinate 268,093 of ML682042.1, forward strand.
AGGACATCTGGTGAACGTGTTTATCTAATCTTATTGCTGTGTTTCTATCCCTAGGCATACTTTTTTCTTTTCTTTTTTTTTCTGAGGAGTTCGTTTTGAAAGGGAATGGCATTAAACTTCTGGGTGTGGTCACCGCAGAAACAGACTGTTCATGTGCACACGAATGCTAAGTGAACCCTCCATGGATATCTCCAGGAAACTTTCATGAAGGTTTCTGGGGAGGGCAGCCTTACTTCTTCTGCCATAATAGGAGACTCTACCATGCCATGCTGCTATTAAAGGAGCAGGCATCATTGTGACACTTAGCAAAGCAGCATAAAAGCCAGGGCTATAGCCCATTGTTTGAAGCAGTTTCCCTATTCATCAGCATTATAGCCTCAGGGAAGTGATACTGCACATAATGAAGATGGTACTGAGCAACGCCATCTTCTTCTCCTGCCCTGGACAGTGTCTCTTGGACATAAGACATCAGGGCACTGTTTTCATGGGGCCCCAATACTTGTCACCCAATGTTCTCTACAGACTTAATTTACCCATAACCTCTTGTAATCCATTTTGCCCACCTCCTCCAAGACTACACTTTGTGACATAAAGGGAGAGCCCAATCGTCCCTCTCCTTGGTTATCTGTTTACTGGGGAGCTATGTGGTGTGCTGGAGATTTCTGTAATGGAGGCATGAGGCCTCTGGCTTACCATATCCAGAACAGCAGTCACAGACCCCTGAGGCATGTGCAAATTGGAATGTGTGCTTCTTCTTTGAGCGCTGCTCAGATGCATTCAGTAATAGGTGTCTCTGTGCCAGAGCACCGGATTGGCCAGAAAAACTTTTGTCCTAGCCTGTCAGGAGAGGCCAGGTGGCCTCCGCCCCTCATGCCACCCCGTGGGTATATATGTAGCCGCCTCCCGACCCCTCCTCAGTTTCATTTCTTCCGCCTTGCGTGTCGGATCTGGAACGTCCACTCCTTGCGAATTGCAAGCAGCCTGTCCTCCTTTCTACGAGCTTGTTGCCCGACTGGGAGCATCTCTTCGTGGATCTAATTCCACCACAAGAGTGCCCCACCACAAGAGTGCCCCACCACAAGAGTGCGGCAAGGCCTTCCCCTGGGACGATCCCCATGGGAAGTGCTTCAGGTGCCTGGGCAAAGTGCCTCAGGTGCTTCAGGTGCATGGTCTCAGCCTGTTCCATATGTCTCTTCTTCAGACCTTGAACCATCAAGGAGAGGGAACAGTGGCGCCATGCCCTAGCCTCTGAGGAGGCCCGGCACTCTTCACCCAAGACTTTGGATTTCCTCCCGGCACCGGAGCCTATGCAACACCGTTCCACTAGTAGCCACCGCCGCCACACAACCTTGGTGCCGACTCCGGCACCCTGGCACCAACCCAGTGCCCCGGCACCTTGGTACTGCTCGAGGTTGCCCTCGGGTAGTCCGATACCGCCGGGACCCAGATCACCCCGGCACCACTCCCCATCATCTCCAGCACTGATGGCCCGGTGCAGTCTGGCCTCGCCAGTGCCGAGGTCACCGCGGCACTGGCCATATTCACCCTCTGCACCGCAGGCTCACCATAGGCCGGTGTCACGGGAGCAGGATTTCTCCTGCACAGGCAGTCCTTCTTCCCCGGGTGAGGACTTGCTACAGAGCTGCATGGAGTCACTCCTTGTGCCGTCCACCCCAGAAGTGGTAGAGGCTGCTTGAGCCTTCCTCTTACTCCCCACACCGCCTGCCCCAATCCCAACCAGAAGGGGCAAACTGGCCTTAATATCAAAGGCCTGGATCCACTGTGGGTGTTCGCCCTCACCATATAGTCCCCCATCTTCCACTCCAGTGGGGGCTGGCGCCCTAGAACTGTCCCCACGACAACACACCACCCTGCTGTCGCTGGTACCACCCCAGGAGTCTTGGTCCCCTTCCCCCGCTTTGAGTCCGGAGGAAGGACTTTCAAGTGGCTCTAAGCGGCCTTGGTGCTGCACATCAGCCCCATCACCTTTCCAATTCAGGCCACAGGAATGGTCCCCTCGAGAGACTCCCTCCCCATCATGGGAAGCTCCCGGTACCGCCCTCTCTCCAGCACCAGGGTCTTATATGGGAAATCTGTCGGCGCAATTCGATTTGTTGTGCTGGGCCACGGCCCACTTAGGCATGGAGGTGCAGCCCTTGGCTGTGTTCACACACAGGCATTATTTCGATACAAGTTGTGTTGAAACAACTTGTATTGAAATAATGCCTTATTTCAAAATAACTTAATTCAAATTAACAGTTTGTTAATTCGAATTAAGGAAAAAAGCTCAAAGCGAAATAGCAGTTTCTGGCAACAGTTATTTCGAAACAAGTCACTGTTGTTTCGAAACAACATGTTCGGATGGCATTGCTTCAAAACAATCGTTTCAAAATAACATTGTTTCGTCCCCACATGGGGTTTAAGTTGTTTCGAAACAACGCCATTGTTTCGAAACAGCGGGTGCCGTTGTTTCGAAACAACCTTGCGTCGTGTGAACAGGGTACTTCTTATTTCGAAACAAACTCTGTTGTTTCGAAATAAGAGTGCTGTGTGAACACAGCCCTTGAGTCTCCCTCCCAATACCCTCTTCGGGCCAGCCTTTGCCTCGACGGAACCCTTAACATTCCTGCCCCACCCGAGCATCTGGGACCTTGCATGTTCCCAGTGACAGAGCCCAAGTTCTATTGCCCCGGTTTTGGACACGGTGGGTGTTAAATATTGGGTTTCTGAATTGGGTTTTCCCTCTCTCGCTGGTCCCCGATCCCCCTGAGGGACGTGGTTCAGATGGCGCTAAGCCCAGGGGAGCCCCCCAGTGACCCCCTCCCATCCTCCAGTGAAGCCAGGGAACTGGACCTTTTGGGCCATAAGGTCTATGCCTCATCGGCCTTTCAACTGCGAGTGGCAAATAACCAAGCCATAACCAGCAGATACTTGCTGGACGTGTGGGAATCAATCACGAAATTTCAACACTTGCTCCCACCTGAGGCCAGAGAGGAGTATGGTGCCTTTCTTGAGGAAGGCAACATAATATCTCAAGACCTCCTCCCTTTCGGCATGCGACACAGTGGACACAGCCGCTCGCGCCATGGCCTCAGCGGTAACCATCCACCAGGTGGCATGGCTTAGGGAGGCTAGAGCACCCCCTAATGTGCAGCAAGCGGTCCTTGACCTGCCCTTTGAAGGGGATGCCTTGTTTCCCCCAGAAACACTATCTGTGGTGGGCACTGCTCAAGATCCCTGGGGAGAGACCAAATACTTTGGCCTGCTCCCTCCTGGGCCCACCCCTCCATCTTAGTCTTCTGGGGCAATGCCCCATCCCCCAAATTCTCACCCATTTCTACAATAGTGGGAACACAGGAAACTTCCTTCCACCACCGTCATCCGCTGCAAAGGCTGAGACCTCTTCTCCCTCTCTCCCACAGGGAAGGGCCCCACCCAACTCGCCGCCACCCTACTCTCGAACCCCAGGGAGTAAGGCTTCAGGGCATCATCACAGTAGACGGTTGACACCCTCTTCCCCCTTGAAGGGGAACGGGGTTCAGTGGAAACCACCTCCCCCTTCCTTTTTCTATTTGCTACTGCATCCACAGGCGTCCAAACCTGACTGGGGTTTCTTGCCTCTGATCTTGGGCGGCCTGGGCCTCGCCAACACAAGGACGCCCCCTGCCTGCACCAACGGTATCCGGGTACCGCGGTCCAACCCTACACTCCCTCAGCAGTGGCTACCTTGGGCACTCATAGGGAATCCGCCCCTCCCCCTTTCCCCCTGGGTATCCTTTCAACCCCGTGTCATTCGCACCAACACTCTTGCCAGGGACGAGAAACACGTCTTGTAGTAGCCCCAGCCTTTGCTGCAGAGGCTCCGAGACATGCATACTCAATGCTCACTCAGACGCAGAACCACTCCTGTGACCCTGATGCCTCCATGAGGTAGGTCTTCTCAATTCCTGGTCGGGGGGGATACCTTCATTCGCATGCTGTCGGCATGACGAGTAACCAGCCCCTTTGTGGCCCCAACACTCCAACTCGATGAGAACTACCTCCTACCCATCAAGTGGGACATGCCTGCATAGCCACGGTGGATCTTAGCCTTCGGGGGAGGGCCAAGGCGAACGGCCCACCCCTGCCACCCCACACTTCCCCTTCCTCATGGAAACTAGGACTTCACACAGCCTTACTTTGTGGGTAATCTCAGTGGTTGCCAGGACACCTACCCTAGGAGCCCTCATCCTAGGCCCACCTCACAAAGTGGTGGTCTGTTCCTCTCATACTCCCTTCGCTCGCGAAGCAGGGACCTAGTGTGCCCTACTCGAACCTCCAGACAGGGGAACCTAAGGGACGGCGCCAACGTCGCATCCCCATGGAAGGAGAACAGCGGTGGTGTACCCTGTTGGGGCCTTACAATATCAGCGTCTGCCTCTGTGGTACCAGCCCCCATCATAACCGGGCCGGAGGCCACATTTCAGGCAGACGGGATCCTTGCTGAGTGACTTGTAGCTGCTTTCTCTGCCTCTTGGTCATGTATCCTGGCAGGGGCCACCCCCTCCCCCCCTTTTTTGGGGGGTCTTCCCACTACATCTGCTTGGGGACCTACAGCTCTACTGCGGTGTCACCTCCATGTGTGTTGGTGGTGCCTCAATAGTACTGCTGTTCCTCCTCAGTTCTTGAGGAACCATTGACATACCCTGCCTATCCATTTATGTATGAACAGAGGGAAACAATCTAGAATCTGCTTCCCGCAATATCCAGGAATTTAGGGGTTGTACCTCACTCAAATTGCCTTCCGACTTCTTGGATGGGGATACTTCGTTTGGTTCTCTAACCCCAAGGTACACTTCAGATACCACGGTTGTCACTCTGTGGTGGATTCACTCCCTAGGTGGTAGGAAAATGAACCCTCCTTCTCTGGCAACCGTATTTTCGGGGATAACCCTGTAGCCAAGAGTTTCCCCTTGTATTTACACTGACGTGGCATGGTGGTAGCACTATCCCTCCTGGTAACACTATAGGCACTCGAGACCGTGACCTTATATGGCACCTCTATGAACCTGTTGCCCCCTTGTTCGGGTGGCCAAATGATAGCTGGCACTATTCCCTGTCTCTCTTCTCCCTCCCTCATGTACTCGTGATGGCCCTTGTAATGCAAAACCAAATGAGATTATAGGCCAAAGCAGGCACCCCCCACGAGCTCTCACACTACCGAGGCCCTTATAAGGACCAATCCAGTGGCATTACCTCAGGCCACCTTGCAACCCTGTGGTGGTAGTGTCCTGGAGTTCCTCTCCTGTGAGAACCCGGTTCTTGGTACCTGACTTGGCTGGAAACATGCACTTGCACACTAATTTGAATCTTATAGCCAGCATACCTTATGCCCCTCTGCACTGCTGAGCTTGGCCCTCAATATGCTGCTGTGAAGTGTCTCACGAGACCCTTCTCGGTCGTTCTCGGGGCCTCAGCACATTCCTGTAACTTCACCCTCACTCACATCGACCAGACGTGGCCAGGCCAAGGGATAAGGTTATTCCTCTGCGGCTACCTGCGTACCCCACAGCTGACTAGATTAAGTCCATGACTCGTTGGTTCCCAGCTTGGGCCTTGATGTGCTCAGTCCATGGAGTAATATTTACCCCTTTCTTCATTCTCGTGTGGACCATGGTTTTTACAGCTAACTCTGCACTTGTTGGCATCCAGCATTTTCCCACGAGGTCACACTGCAAGGCCCTATGGCCAGACACTATCTTCTGGCTGTCATACCTCGTGCTATTCCACTTATGTGGAACATCTAAACGCAACCCTCTATGTTCACGTTGCGTCCTGTATTCCTGTTATGGTGACCTTGGTCCGACCTGCTTACGCTCTTATGTCCCGGCCAGTTCGGTAATGCCCGTCTTGGGTTGGCCCTCAGTTCTCGATTCTTCTGTGTCACGTCAAAGCCTGTTTGCCTCTTGACTCCAGCTAGGATCTTGTTGCTGGGCTTCTCCGGTATGGGGCATGTTGCTGTGCTGAAGGTGGAAGACCCAACTCGACCCACCATCCATCAGCATGGCTAGTAGTTACCTATTACTAAATGCATCCGAGCAGCACTTGAAGAAGAACGGTGGGTTACTCACAAGTAACCATCCTTCGAGATGGGCTGCTTGGATCCATTCAGGTCCCTCCCCTCCATCCCCGCATCTGGAGTTGGCGACTCTAGTTCCTTAGGAGGAGGGGTCAGGAGGCAGCTGTATATATAGCCAGAGGGTGGCGCGAGGGGTGGAGCCCGCTTGCCCTCTCCTGACAGGCTAGAACAAAACTTTTTCCGGCCAATCTCGCACTCCGGCACGGAGACACCTATTACTGAATGAATCCGAGCAGCCCATCTTGAAGAAGGACGGTTACTAGTGAGTAACCCACCGTTCGCTTGCCTCACAGTAAACTTTTAGACTTTGGCCCACCCAACTTCACGGAGTGCCTCAGGGGTTAAAGTAGATCAGCACGCTGTTCCAGGGTCCACAAATTTGAGGGGCTAGCATCCCAGGGCTCCTACAAATAGAAAAAGCAGGTGGAATGCATGTTTCATTCTGCCCAGGCCCAGGAGCTGCAGCTGGCCTGGGCTGCTCCTTCTTGGAGAAACAGCCTCAGGCTGAGCCACTTTGGAGCTACCTCCTGGGTCCCAGTGCTGGGAGACCACCCTCTCTGTGTGTGCCGGGCTGCTCAGCATCAATGTTCCCTGTCAGCTGCACCAGTGAGTGGTGGCGCAGCTGCCTCCGCTCACTGGCACAGCAAGCACTGACCCCAGCGCAGGTCTGCGATTGGAGGAACTGGGGTCAGGGCTGGTGGGGAGCAGAAGCCAGAAGCGGAGGAACTAGAGTCATGGCTGGCAAGGAACAGCAGTGGGGAGTGGAGGAGCCGGGGTTGGGGGTGGCTGGCAGCAGAAGCAGGGAGTGGAGGAGCTGGGGTCGGGGCTCACAGGGAGCAGAAGTTGGAGATCGGAGCTGGGTTGGGGCTCCCGGGCTGGGAGCAGATTAGAAGTGGGGGATAAGCTCATGCCACTCGGGGGGGGGGGGGGGTGATGTGTAAGGAAACATTTTGTTTCTCTTTCAAGTCATTGCTGTCAGTGGTTCCCAGCGTTTTCTCTGGCACGCCACTCCTTGCTACCTTTAATTCATTTGAGGCACACGGCCATATAGTTTCCAAATGAAGCCATATATTTTCATGAGCCACTCAGCCAATCCAGAGCTCTTTGAGTAGTTTTTCAAAAAATTTTGTGACACACCTGTGTGCTGTGGCACACTGGTTGGGAAACAGTGAGCTAGGTAGACAGAACACACAAATTCCGCCCAAGATTCAGAATAAACACAGAAAACTGTATAGAACCTTATGTTACTTTATTAACACCCAGCATTTCTACAGCACTTTCCATCCTAGCATCTCTCAATGGCTCACTATAATTGGCATTCACACATGCTTGGCTCTGTCATAGCCAAGAGGCACACCCCACCTGTGCTCACATTTAAGTGAATGGCCCTGACAATACATTGTAGGCAAACTACATGCCCTCCCATTTTGATATCTTTACCAAGTGCCATAAACAATGGGTTTAGGAGGAGGTTTCCCCTCCATCTATTTTTAGCACAGCTCTGTTTTCAGATCGAAGCTGGTAAAGGAAAGTTCAAAGCTTGCAGACGCGAACAACACAAAACTGGTAGATGGGGATTGTAGCAGAGAGAGAAGGCAGCCTGATCTAACATTTTCAGTAAAGTGGAAAAACCGTCATTGACCTTAATTTACATTAGCTCAAGTAATATATAGGCCTAAATCAGGGTGACTTCTTTTAGCTCAATGAGTGAGATCTAGTCAGAATTGGCACATTCATTAGGAATCTCTAAAAAATAATAGAATTGTATTGGCTGTCTGTGATCATCAGCTCTTATCAGTGTAATTTCTTACACATTTTCTTTTATGTATTTTCACATCTTCTAAAGGTGAGCTGAAATTACAGACAACCAAAATGTTTGTTGTTCTGGAAAAGGTAATGGCTGGTACACTGAACACATTCTTAGACGTTTGTCACCTATACACTGACAGAAGATAAGTTCCCATTCCTGGCCCAGTTGGTTGAGATATGTGGTACGTTTCAAGCGTCTAGTGCAGATGCTGAATGAGGCTTCAGTCTAATGAATAATATTAAGACAGAGCCTCATAACAGGTTGGATGTTTCTCATCTAGACACACTAATGCGCATCAAGTCATATCTAAGTGCTGGATTCAAGGCTGACCTAGACTCTGTATATGCATTCTGGAAATGTGATAAAGACAGGCATCAAAAACTGAGGTGTAGAGGAGGCTTGATAGGCAGCATCATTGCTTCATATTTGTTTAATAAAAATGTTAAACTGAAATACTGTGATTTTATTAATTTATTAAAGTTTGAACAAAAAGACATCTATACAATGTTCCCTTCCTAAGCTGGTGATGCAACTGAGCAAGTGATGGATGCACTTGGGGAGCCGATGGGCAGTGGCTCAGGGGCCCAATCCTGGGACAAGGAATGGGTAGGAAACTTGCTCAGCTGCATCCATAAGTTGCTCAGCCGCATCATCGGCTTAGAGGGAGCATTGCTCAGCATTCATAGAAATGAAATTCTTCCAGTACCGGGACCCAGGAGAGAGCATCTAACTGTAGCACAGCAGGGGAGCCCCTGCAGGAAAAGAAAGTGAGGAAGACTACATGGGTCTAATCAAGGGAGCCACTCACATCTTCACCTGCACCCCTGCCATGGGTTGTGAAGAGCCAACCCAATCCTTCCCCTCTTTAGGTGAGAGGGGGATGAGGCTACGTAGCTCCAGCCAGGGGCTGGGGTCCCAGCTGCAGCTGGGGATAGTAAGTGATGGGGGCGTGAGCACTGGGTCAAGCCAACCCTTCAGGAGGGTGGGGGGGGGGGAAGAGGGAGCAGTGTGTGATACAGGGATGGGAGTGGGGGATAGAGGGGACTGTGTGTGAGGCCAGGATCAAGGGGAAGGGGCAGTGTGTGAAGCCAGGATCAGGGCCAGGGGGATGGTAGAGGCAGAGTGTGAGGTGTTGAACCCGGGTTTGTGATGTAACTGCTATGGACCGGTGACACCCACCAATGAGACGGACACCAGTTCAAGTAAACAAAAAAAATTACTTTTATAGTGATCCCATAAACACCTGTGACCAATTAGCAATGTGGAGCAGGAAAGTCTATGTAAAACACTTATAACCAACTAACAGCGTGGAGCAAGAAAGTCTAGATAAACACTTATAACCAACTAACAGTGTGGAGCAGGAAAGTCTAGATAAACACTTATAACCAACTAACAGTGTGGAACAACAAAGTCTATGTAAAACACTTATAACCTAACAACAGGATGAAGCATTAAAGTCTATGTAAAACACTTACAACGAACTAAAATACTTATAGCCAAATAACAGTATGGAGCAGTAACCTACAAGAGGGTAGCCATAATAAGTCAAGGACTTTTCTGGCCTTTTACTGCCTCAGCATCGGTATAGGCACTGATCAGCCCACCCAACGCATATTTCCCAATGGCTGAAGGCCATTCCTCCTTGCTAGCCAAGAAGGGTGGGCGACAGAATGAAGGAGTCAGGTGAGAGAAACTGAACTCCCACACTCCCCCCGTGTATGCTGGGGGAATTTGGGGACAGCAGTTTAGAGCAGAAGTGGAGCAATAAACAACTTTACAATAAAAATGCAAACGGCTAATGTACATATGACAAAATAACAATCTATGCTAGGCAATGAACATCTATATCATGAAAAGATTATGCAGGACACAGGGGGAATAATAAACAGCTACACAAACTATACAAAACTCAAATAAGGAAGCTACAATAACAGACTATACATAAATGGTACCAAAAAGAAGAATTAAGAGAGGTAGGAGGCTTGTATTGATTTATAATACCTGTTCTAGCACCGTAGTGTAACCCAAAGCGAGGAGGCTGACCAGCTGCAACATCCCAGTACTTAATCGTTTGGCTGGCAATTCATGTACACCCCAAAAAACTAAAAAAAAAACGGTCTCGGGGGTGGGTGCTCCCTGTCTCAGTCAGGGGATCAGTCCGAACGGGTCGCAATGTGCCCTTTAGCATTCGAGGGTGGGAGAACACAAGCTAGCTGAGACAGGGGGTTTAAATAGAATTTTGCACAGCCAGAGTAAAAATAGCCAATTGGGAGTGGGATTCTGGTCAGGACCAATGATGGAACTGAGACCCCAGACAATGACCCCTCCTTCGTGGTGACGGGGGTGCCAAGAAACTGTTCAGGGGGGATAGGAACTCACCCCCCCCCCTTCTTGTTGATACAAAGCTAGGGAGGAAGAAACTCACGCAGGAGATTGAGGGCCATCAGGGGAGATTGATACTTAATATTCTTCCCATTGAACTGGATGGCCTGGAGATGAGGCTCATCAGGGAGATTGATACTTGACATTCCTCCCTGAGAGCAGCATAATCCAGGGGGCTATGTGTGGGGCGGGTTGGCCATCATGGCTGCCACCTCCATTGACATGAGGCTGGGACTGAGGTCAGGGAGCTGCAAAGGGATGGAGGGGGCAGCGGGTGAGGCCACGATCGGGGCCAGTATTTTTATGGAGTGATAAGTGATGCATATAGTACAGAGAAGTGGTTGCACATGCATGGGGCCCGCACATGCATGAAGGACAGTATGGGAAGTGGTCCCAGAGATTAGGGGGGTTCTGGGGCCTATCAGATTATACTTTAACCACTGGAGTGCCTCTCCAGATTAGGAAGAGGGGAAAAAATCCAGGGATGACATATTCAGTGAGCTCATAAACATTTCTGTGGCAGGTGATACAGGGCTGAGAGCCTGGAGGATGTCCTTCTCTGAGAAAATAAATGTAACACTTCTGCCAGGGCAGGCTGGCAGAACAAGGGCCAGGTTTTCTATCTAGGGGTTTCCCAATGATGCAGCACCACCAACTGGCTTGAGCCCCCACCCAGATCTCTGGGAATCCTGCACTGTTCCCTGGGTACCTCAAAGGGTAGGGCTTCCCCACTCACAAGCATGAGTCTGAGTGTAGTAAATGGAGCTTTTAATAGCAGTAAAACAAAGTTGCAAAAGGCCAAATAACAGAGATCAGCATTTATCTAGGAAACAGTATAAACCAAAGTTCCCAATAACCCACACCGCATAATAGAACATACAAACTTAATGGCAAAACTGGCACTGATCTGGAGAATCAGTGCTAACTAGGCTCCCAACCAACCCTCAGGTACGTAGGGAGTGTCTTTTATGCCAGCTGTCCACTGACACTATCTACCGGTCACTCACTCTATCCTCTAGAACCGGTTCTTCAGCTCCGCCAGCTGTCTACCAGCTCCGCCTTCCGGTCCCTCATGTTGCCCAGCTCGCCACTTGCCACTCTCGCTGTCCGCTGACTCTGTCTGCTGGGCGCCAGCACTGCCCTCCAGTCCCTTGTGTTGTCCAGCTTGCCACTGGCCACTCTCACTATCCGCTGGCTTCACCCACTGCCCACCAGCATTACCCTCTGGTCTCTTGTGTCTCCCAGCTCACCACTGGCCACTCTTGCTGGGCACTGGCTCTGCCCACTGTCCACCAGCACTGCCCTGCAGTTCTTCATGTTGGCCAACTTGCTGCTTTCATCATTCACCAGCTTCACCCCATTGTTTTTCCCAGCTCAAGAAGAAAAAGTATTCTCCAGCTCAGTGTGTTATGTGTTAGCTCTGTGTTCGTGAGGAATCAGAGCATAGTATCCAGCCTGTGCTCCCCCCCACATCCCCCAACCTCTGCTTGAACTGAAAACCAAAAACAGTAGGAAATGGGAGACATCCTTATCTGCCCATATCCAAAAGCCATCAGCACAGTTAATGGAGCTTCATTTGCCTTGACTATGGAAAGCCAAGCTCCAAAGAAAGAACTGCACTGAACCCTAGGATTGAAGAAGCAGGAACTGCACTGAACTCTGGGATTGAAGAAGCAGGGAAGCATTGCCTGATGAGGAATCTCACACCAAAAGGAACAAACTCAGCAATTATCAGACTATTCTAGTCACAGACATGATAATTGATACCCAAAATACTGAGTCTGCCTGACTGTATTGTGAGCTTCTCTGATCCATTACACCCAGCCTGATTGAGTCCAGGGGCATATAAGGGTAGCAGCTGAGAAGTGCTGTGTGACCCAGCCTACTGAGTTCAGGGACACATAAGGGGTCAGCTGAGAGTGCTGATAGACCCGGTCCGCTCAGACGCACCTCTATAGAAACACAAGTCACACAAGCAGCACACTAATAGAAGTACCGTCTTCCCCATAGAGAAAGCAACCCTAATAAATGAGCATACCCTGAGTTGGTGGGCAAAGTTGGTAACAAATTGGTGGAGTAACGCGGGCAGCACATGACCCCCCTCCAGTCACTTGGTAATTGTTGAGTAGTTGCTGCAGAGTAGGGAAACTGAGTCACAAACCTGAGAAAGCTTTCTCCTCCCCCTCCCCCCCGACAAAGCTCCTTTAGCAAGGCCCCTTTCTGACAGAATATTTGGTAACCCTCTGTAATTTTTAAGATAAAGCTTGTGCTTAGAACATTGTAAGGCTGTACCATAGAGTTAAGAGCTGTGTTTTAGAATTAAGATTGTGGAGGAATACTGTTAGACATTTAAGTGACTGTGTGAAAGCAGTTTTGGTACTTTTGGTAGTGATCCTTGGTGGGATAAGAAATATTGAAACAGCTGGAAAAACTCCTTTGTCTTCTCACTTGAGATAAGAGAACACCAGCAGGTTAGAGAGATGGGTAATAAAGAAAGGAAAATGTCCCTGGCAAAAGGGGTGTTTCAAGGGTGAGAACCCCCTGACTGAGGCAAGTCTAAGCTTTGAAGAATATCGCACAACCATGAAGCCATGTGGTGGTGCAAAGGATGCAGCTGCTGCTTGGGCATTATTGTATGCATGTTTGGATATGGTTGAAATGCTGAAGGGAAGGCAGGAATTGGAACTTGAGAAAAAACAATTGCAGCAGCATCTGGATGAATGTGAGGTAGATGGGTGTGAGTTTATAGCAGAAAAGCTTAACATGGCTACTTTACTGAGAAATATGCAAGAGGAGCGAGACAAGGCAAACAGGAATGCAGAGAGGTATGAAAAGGAGTTAACACAGACAAAAACTTTGCTGGAAGAAGCCAGAGCTGCAACTCGCTTCCTGGCAGATGAGAACAAGGCAGCCAAAGCAGCATTAGGTCACCAGGAGTGTGAGGCTGAGATCAGTAAACTGCGTGCCCAGCTCAGTGCCCACAAAGGGGTGGTAGCTGCAGTAAGGATAAAAGAGAATTGTGATTTTGGGGCCTCAGAGAAAGTTACCCCTGATACTGTCCCCCAAAGCCCTTTTAACCCCAATTGGCCCCAAGTTCATAATGTTGCCCCTGTTTCCACAAGGGAGGTTCAGCACATAGTGGCAGGAGCTGATCTTCCCACAACAGAGATAGTCACAGATGTAGTGAGGTGGTCCCCCAATCAAGCCAAAGCCATTGCTGAGGTTGGGGCCACTGAACCGTGACACTGCCATTTCATGGATGGCTCACATTTGGCAAATGTACCCCAATGCTGATGGCATGGATTTAACCCAATTGGCTCAGTTGTGTGCTTCCCCTGGGGATGCAGAGGCATTGGACATAGGCATAGGTTCTTGGGAGAGAACTACTTCTGGACCCCGGGAATGGATGTTCAGTGCTCTTAGAATATTGTTGCCTGCTTCTTCCCTTATAAAGCTGTACATAGTGGAAGAACAGAAACCAGGAGAGGCCCCAGAAGCTTATTTAATTTGAAAGAAAATGCTGGCAGCTCTCTCTGATTCCTTACCCCACAGAGAGGAGAATGGAACTATCACATTCCATTATGAGGGACCAGAACTAGTACAGAACACCTATTCAGGGTTAAATTCTCAGACTAAAATGACCCTGGGAGCAGTGAATTTGGAACACCTGACCTGGAATGAACTAGTGGCAAAAATCAAGCAGGCAGATTTGCTGTAAGAGACTGGGGCTTTAAAAAGACAGAGAAGCAAAACAGCTGTCCCAGAGCCTATGCAGGCTATCACCTTTGCAAATAATGATCCTCACTCTACCAATCACACTACACCTTCTAGCCCCTCCACCTCTCACAACCCTGGCCTCCGTCAACCCAAGGGAACCCTCAGGAATGTAATTTGGAAGGAGCTAGTAAATATAGGGGAGGATATGAGGAAATATGATCGCCAGCCTCTTAGTGTCCTGATTAATGCTATGTATCAAACCACAAGGAGGAGTGAGCTAATGCAGGGAGCACCCCTTCAACCTACTGCCCCAGTACAAAGTGCATTACCCATACCAGCTCCCCGTCAGTACCAGATCCCTGCCTCCTCTAGTGAGGGGCATATCCCAAGGGAAGTTGCTGATCAGTAGGAGTGCCCGGTTCCCCACGGGCCCCCCCAGCTGATCGCAAAACTCCATTGTGATAGATGGGGGAGACCTACTGTGAAGGCTACAGTGGGGAACCCAGGGATTTTAGCCCAGTTGTTAGTGGTCACTGGAGCCTCAGTAAATATCCTGAGTCCCCAGTGGATTGCTGGAGGAAGACCCACCACTAAACAGGTTCAGCTCAGTGGGTATGGGGGAGAAATCCAGGAAGCTCCAGTTTGGCAGGATGTTCCATTGCAAATTAACAAGTTACAGGGGCATGTGGAATGCTGTGCTCATGAGGGGAATGAAAAGGGAATTCTGGGAATCCTTTCCTATGAGCATTTCTGCTAACTGTAGATCTGGCCAATGGAGTATTATGGAAGAGGGGGCCAGCAGAAATCTCCGCTATGCATCGTTGTGCTGCTGTAAAAGCACCCACAGTCACCCTAACCTCCACTAGTGATCCCTGGGTACAGGAATTTCCCAGTGTATGTAAAGGGAATGGCATAAGTCAGCAAACTCCATCTTGGGCCTTAAGACACCATTTCAGGGATCCAGGGTGGTCACGTCTCACCTGTCCCCCTCCCTGAGGTCAGTCACATGGGCCATGGATCAGTAGATGAGGTAATGCCCCATATAAGGAAACAGCTCACACTCAGCCCAGGTGGGGTGATAAGCCATGTAAGGTAAACAACCCGAAATCCAGGTTGTAATTGGCTCAGTGCCAGCATCCCTCTGACCTGACCCCTTTCCTCTAAACTGTACTATATAACCCATGTTATTGCTACCCTAAAGGAGCCAGCTTCCTTAGGGAACTGCTCCACCAGATCTAGTAGGTAAATAAAAGCATGGGCTTATGTGACCTCCTCTGCCTCTGAGTGTCTTGGGGCCACTCGGACCGACTTGGGAAGCGCAAGGGCTTTTGGCTCTTACAACTGGGGGCTCGTCCGGAATCCTGAGGCGAGAGCCACGAGAAGCCGAACACCCACTGCCGGCAAACAGTCCCGCTTTGGACCATTGGGTCTTTCGCTTCTCCTGGCCGCTAGCTAATGTTAGAGCACAAAGCTCTGGTAGTCCCCGAGTCAATCCAAGTGGTCCCAAGACACACAAAGACAGAGGAGGTCACAAATGCATATATGCTTTATTACCTTACAGAGATCTCGTGGAGCTAGCTCTCCGAGGGGTACAGTACAGCGGGTTTTATAGTACAGTCTACAGGAAAAGGGGTAAGGCGGGCACACAGCCAATCATAATTCAGGGTTGGGGGCTGTATACCTTATATGTCTGGTCACCTCACCTGGTCAGGGAAGGGTTATTTCCTAATATGGTGTATCACCTCATCTGATGCTTCTGGGCCCATGTGACTAACCTGGAGATGGTGAGGACAGGTGAGATGTGACTACCCTGGGTCCCTGAAATGGTGTCTCAGGACCCAAAATGGAGTCTGCTGACTCATGCCCCTTCACTAGGCTCAGCCCAGGTTTTCCATTGGATTTTTTCCAGCCTCCATTTACAGCTGGTGCATGCAGTATGTTTTGCTGGCGAAAAACATGATCCCTGAACAATAAACAGTGATCTGTCAGCAAACCCCACCACTGGATGTTCCACTCCACAAGGATGAGAAGTAGATGACAGGCACCCCTCTGCTGAGGGAGGGGCTAACCAACACTCCCCCAATACTGGAGTAGAAGAAGGACCTGTAGCGCCTGGCAGGTTAACCAACGCGATGGCACCCCTGAAATTTATTGGACTCCTTTTGCTGTTTGGAGCTGTACAAAGGGGGGTGCAGGGTGGATGGACCACACCACTGCCATCTCCCCCTCCCTTTTGGCCTTAATTGTTCCCTTATAGTAGACTATACTTTTGTATATGCTCCCCTTTTATTATCCCAGGGGTGGTTTATAATTTGTGGTAATTTTTCATTTTCTTATATCCCGGCCAATTCCACTGGAGGGCCATGCACCTTTGGCAGGCTTACATCCCTCTATGCCCTCCCACAATTGGAGCACCGATTTCTTCCGCAAAGACACAGGCGGTCGCTCCCCACTGATTGTGATAGCCGGATTGATCTCCTTTCCTGTTCTGAAGTTATTGCTTTAGCTATTTCCCTAGTAGGAACCCCTGCCCTGGCTGAAGCCACTTATTTAGACCTACAAAAGATTGCATGTGCCTTAGATAAATCTGTTAATCTAACCTCACACATGATTGCTGTCCTTAACGATGAACAAGCCCAGCTCCGCCAGGTGGTACTACAGAACTGTCTCGCTCTGGACTATTTACTCCTTAAAACTGGACATGGATGCCATGAATTTTAGGGGCTGTGTTGTTTCAATCTCTCTGATAATTCCCAGGCTATTAAAGCAAGCCTGAAGGACCTCCGCCGAGTGGAGCAAGGTCTAACCGAGCACATTGAACAACACTGGTGGGACTGGTTTACTTCCTGGCTGCCATCGGCTGCTTGGCTCCGCACCTTGCTCTTTTCTCTCCTTGGCATTGTATTTTTCCTGGTGGGTGGCTTATGCCTCCTCCAGTGCTGCTGTGGTCTCTTTTGGGAGATGGTCAGCACCTTGCGGAGGGGCACGAGCCCTCACCACTCTCACCACCGCAGACTTAGGTACCTCACTCATGCCAACGGACAACAGGGCACCCCCTTCCTCGAACTGACCTCCCTAGGTCACAGGACCTCCTATGTGGAGGCCCCATGAAAGGGGGGATTGAAGGGGTTAGCATGAGTCACCAGACTCCATTTTGGGTCCTGAGACACCATTTCAGGGACCCAGGGTAGTCACATCTCACCTGTCCTCACCATCTCCAGGTTAGTCACATGGGCCCAGAAGCATCAGATGAGGTGATGCACCATATTAGGAAATAACCCTTCTCTGACCAGGTGAGGTGACCAGACATATAAGGTATACAGCCCCCGACCCTGAATTATGATTGGCTCTGTGCCTGCCTTACCCCTTTTCCTGTAGACTGTACTATAAAACCCACTGTACTGTACCCCTCGGGGAGCTAGCTCCACGAGATCTCTGTAAGGTAATAAAGCATATATGCGCTATGACCTCCTCTGTCTTTGTGCGTCTTGGGACCACTTGGATTGACTCGGGGACTACCAGAGCTTTGTGCTCTAACACTAAGGGTCCCAGCTGGAAAAACTGGATTCCCGAGCAGAGGATTTCATAGGAACAGGTAAGATAGAGTGAGCCTGCAGGCAAGATCTCTTGAACTCGGGAATTTGTACTACAGTTTAACCATGGGTCAGGGGGAACTAAGGTAGTTCCGGATAGTCCACTGGACTGGGTGTTGCAACATTGGAAAGAATTGGGGGGGGGGTGTTAAGCAAATGGAGGGCTGCTCATCTATGTATTGTTAACTGGCCAGGAGAATGCGGAGGGGGAAAGAGCAATGCCATTTTGTAAAAACACAAAAGGAAGGTGTGCACACCTGGTATTTTACCACATGGGGCAGGAACTGTGTCCTGCTTTTAACTGGGAATATAGGGTACAGTGTTTTGGAACTGTATTCTGCTTTGCCACATGGGGCAAAGGACTGGGACTGGAAGCAAAGAACTTCAAAAGGCAGCAATATAGAGATGGTTTTTGTAAGCAGTCTGCTGCAGCAGAAAACTGTGAAAGTAAACTGACGTGATTATCTCAGCAGGGGTCTCTGGCTGCAGCACCATCCAGCAGTCTCTGTGTTAAGAGATTTGGGAAAAATTCTGATTGCCAAAGTGTTTTACTGGTAGATGGATTCACTTACTTGGTTTTTAAGAGATCTAGTTTGAATACCTTGGAAAAGGTTCCAGGTACTAAACAGTCCTGTAAGCTACCTCTGTAAGTAACCAAATAAGTGCCTCAGGATTCCCAGGGGGTTGGACTCGATGATCTCATGAGGTCCCTTCCAGCCCTATGATATGATATGATGATGATATGATCAGGAAAATAATTGGGTGACTGTAGTTACAGAGAAGGGAAACTGTGCAGCTGATGTCTTGGACATACAAAAGCATAGGAGTATCCCACAATTACTGTAGCTTGGCAATATAGAGGAAAACCTAAAAATTGTGTGTGTGTTTGTTCTTTCTTTGTGGTTAACCAGGACTTGAAGGGAGAATGGAGTTTGTCCACCCTTTCTCTGACACATAGAAGTGTCTTCATTCTTATAATCAGAATACCCAGACTGATTATGGAGTTTGTCCACCTAACCTCTGAAGGACATTGGAGTTTAGGGTTCTGTGTTATTACTCATATTAAATAACTTTGTTGCAATCAGGTTAACCAGGCACACTCTGAAGGATATAGGAGTCTAGGTTTCAGTTGTTGTTTGTTTCTTTGTCTTACACAAGAGGGAAGGTATATGATGGTGCAGCTTCAGAATAGGTTTCCTGCTAGAGAATGTGTCTAGCCCTGTTGTTGCTTTAGGCACAATAGCAGGTAATTTTCCTGCTGGAGAAGGTGTCCAGTATTGCTGATCAACAGCTTTATAGAAAATAAAGCCAGTACTCAAAGTAACATGCTTGGCAAGCATGAAGTGTTGCCTTTTGTTCAAGAACTGACACTCTTTCAACAAGTTTCACAAGCAGTGCTAATGTCATTTAACCCAGGATAGGGGCCAGGATGTAGGTTCAGATGTTCTGGCTCACAGAGCCCCACTTCTGGATTTGTTGTTACTGTCTACTTTTCTTGGCTTTGATTTTCCTCTGCTACTGCCTCTTTCTGTCTTTCTTCCCCCAACTCTCCTTACATGTCTGTGAAGGAAACTTACTGTAAGTGTAAACTAGGAAAGTGGTAATTTAAGCAAAAATCTGCCACCCCCCAAAAAAGAAGGGGGAAGGGGTTGAAAATAAAATGTTTTTTGCCTTTCAGACCCTAAAGGAACTGGTGCCAGGAAAACACCTAAGGAAAGATCCATGGATCTGCTGTTGCAACAGAAACTGTTTTGGTTTTTATGTTTTGTGGTGTTTGTCTTGTTACTAACAATAGGTATTGTATTATGTATGCAAAAAAAAAAAAAGGATAATTTTAAAAATGTGCTTTAATGGAAGTAAGACTGCTGTTTTAACTTTGCTAACTGTTTCTATAGAAAATGCCTCCTGTGACACCACCCTGGGAGCCTCTGGACACTTCAGCAAGCCCTAAGCAAACCAGTGAGGGCTGATAAAGATGCTAACACCCATGTGGGTGGGGGTGTGAAGAAAAAAAAAGAGGAACCCAGGCCTAACTGGGCTTGTAAGTTATTTTAAATGTTTTAATGACATCCCCTGCAAAGAAAGCAAAAAAGTTGTTCTGTTTTGTGTTTCAAATTAACAACTCTTTGAATACTGAAAGATCTTAAAGCACCTGTAGCAAGAAGTCAAAGAAAAAAAGAATTGTGGTCTTTGTTATAACTACATGCATAAAGTAGATTATAAGCCTTACAAAAACATTTATTTTTGTAGGTTTGTATTAATTAGGAAACACAATTCTACATTTCAAGTGCCTGAACTTAAATCTAAGCAGTTTATGCTTTTTATTCTGCTGGAAAAATCATACAATTTGAAAGGAATTTCACTGTTTTACACATGCTACTTGTACATCTAATTGCAAAACCAGTTGCATAGTCAAGCAAAAGGGCTGCAGTTATAGTTATGCCTCATGATGCCAAAGTGGGTATTTTAGCCAAGGATATAAAACATCAGTGGTAAGACATTGCTCCCCTGGTGGTTCAAATGACCATCAGTGTGGAATGGTTGCAGTTAAATGTGTAAAAATAATGTGGGTAATATTGAAAAATATCAAGTACTACAGCATTTACTAAAGCAAAGGAAAGGACCACTGTTTTATGCCTATCAATCTGATTGAATGCAATATGTCTCCAGTACTATAAATGTGAAACAACTGACGGGGCAAGTTAAGGTTAGGTTATTACACCAGCAGGGGAAGGAAAAGGAGATATGGAAGGTCACGCTATTACCAGTTTTACAGACTGGCTCATTCTGGCTTGCCAGAACTCAGAGCCACTGGGCCAGGGTGGATGGTGACCTATTGGGTGTGCAGGGATGTTCTCCTTGGGACTCCCTCTGCTGGGTTTGTACCTTCTTACCTCCGGCACTAGAACCCTATGGTCATAATATTCCTTTAAGAACTTGTGTTTGGGATGAATTAAGTAACATGACCAGAGTTATGTACAATGGTTTGTGTGTATGTGTGACATCCTGGAAGGCTATTTATTGGGAGAATGGAAATGTTAGCAAACCCCCAGTAAACATCCTAAGGATTACAGGCAGCAGTTAAAGGAGGCTTTTCAAAGGTGGGGTGGGGGTGGACCCAGAGCAACCACAGGAGGCTTCCCTCTTTGTGAGTTACTTTGTCAGGGGCCACACCAAGGATATCCGGGAGTATTTTGAAAAGACCGTTCTTGGCTGGTCGGCAAAATCCCTTTCCTAGCCTACATTTGCAGCTGGCACATGCTTCCCTCTTGGGAGGGGATGAGGACCTGGTGCAGTACATCCTGCAGGTGCAAAAGGTGATCCACTGCACAAGAGAAAAGGTGATCCATCAACAAACCCCACCACTGGACGTTCCACTCCACAAGGTACAACCAGGAGACTGGGTCTCGATCAGATCACATCGGAGAAAGCACTGCCTACAGCTGCGGTGGGAGGGCCCCTTCTGGACTCGACTCTTTACCCATTCAGCTGTTAAGGTACATGGGTGGCCCCACTGGATCCACGCCAGCCATCTCAAACTTGTCCCTGCGATCCCAGGACAAGAAGCAGATGACAGGCACCCCTCCACTACGGGAGAGGAATAACCACCACTCCTCCAATACCGGAGTAAAGAAGGGCCTGCAAAGATTGGCATGCTAGCCGACGCAATGGAACCCTTAATACTCATCATGCTCCTTCTGTCACTTGGAGCCGCACAAAGGGGGGTGCAGGGGAAGTGGACCAGACCACTGCCAAGTTGGGGAGAGAACACTTTTGTTAACCAAATGAAAGCTGCAGTTAACTCCACTGCTTTTTGTGTTGCTGACTGACTAACTCTGGCAAACCTGGTGCAGACTTGCTTTATAGGCATTCCCTGTTCCATTTGGCGAAGTCGTTGGTGCAACCACACTTCGGGCATTCAACATCACCAGTAAACTCACCCAGGTTGATGCCATCATTATACAGGCATCAATCACACCTTCTGCTTGGACTAATCAAAAGCAGTATCAGCTTACACTTTTGGGAAGCTTGTCTGTTATGTTAAATGGGTCACTTGTTCCAGACGTGAGTGCTCCTCCCTCCCCTCTGGGCTTAACTATTCCCTTGTAGAAGAATATTCCTTTGTGTCTGCCCCCCCCCCCCCGCTATTACCCCGGGGTTGGTTTATGATTTGTGGAAATGTCTCATTCTCCTATATCCTCGCCAACTCCACTGGGGGGCCTTGTACCTTTGGGAAACTAACATCCCTCTATGCCCTGCCCCAAATGGAGCACTGCTCTGCCCCAGAAAGAGACAGGCGGTTGCTTCCTGACAATTGTATCAGTCAGGTTAATCTCCTTTCTTGTGCTAAGGTGATTACTCTGGCAGTCTTTCTTGTAGGGGACCCTACCTTAACTGAAAAGGCCTATTTGGACCTGAGCAAAATTGCTTGTGCCCTGGATGAATCTATCAACTTTACCTCTAGCATGATTGCTGCACTAAACGATGAGCAAGCCCAGCTCCGCGAGGCGGTACTACAAAACCGCCTCACTCTTGATTATTTACTCCTTAAGACTGGACATGGATGCCACGAATTCGAGGGGCTGTGTTGCTTCAATCTTTCCGATAATTCCCAGGCTATCAAGGCAAGCCTCTGGGACCTCTGCAGGTTGGAGCAGGGCCTAACTCAGCGAATAGAAGAACACTGGTGGGACTGGCTTACGTCTTGGTTGCTGCCCACCGCTTGGCTCAGAACACTGATCCTTTCCTTACTGGGCATAGGAATCTTCTGGTGGATGATTTATGCCTCCTCCAGTGCTGCTGTGGTCTCCTTTGGGAGATGGTTGGCACATTAGGGAGGGGCACTAGCCCCCATTCCTCTCATCATAGAAGACTCAGATATCTCACCCTCGGGACCCCTCTGGGTCACGGGACCTCCCATATGGAGGCCCCGTGAAAGGGGGGATTGAAGGGAATGGCATAAGTCAGCAAACTCCATCTTGGGCCTTAAGACACCATTTCAGGGATCCAGGGTGGTCACATCTCACCTGTCCCCCTCCCTGAGGTCAGTCACATGGGCCATGGATCAGCAGATGAAGTAATGCCCCATATAAGGAAACAGCTCACACTTAGCCCTGGTGTGGTGATAAGCCATGTAAGGTAAACAACCGGAAATCCAGGTTGTAATTGGCTCAGTGCCAGCATCCCTCTGACCTGACCCCCTTCCTCTAAACTGTACTATATAACCCATGTTATTGTTACGCTCAAGGAGCCAGCTTCGTTAGGGAACTGCTCCACCAGACCTGCTAGATAAATAAAAGCATATGCTTATGTGACCTCCTCTGCCTCTGTGTGTCTTGGGGCCACTCGGGCCGACTTGGGAAGCGCAAGGGCTTTTGGCTCTTACATTCGGACTAAGAATAAGGCAGACTGTGGAAAAATAAATGCTGAGGTTTTAATTGAAGGAGATGATCCCCCTCCACAAAGGCAATGTAAATATCCAGCTGCAGCAGAAGAAGGCATTAAAATACTATAGACTGTCTTTTAGAACAAGGAGAGCTCGTACCTATGCAGAGTGTTTGCAATTCACCTATATGGCCAGTCCTTAAGGCAGATGGGGTTACCTACTGAATGACAATAGACTTCCATGCTTTAAATGCTGCCACTCCTGCAGCAGCTCCTGTGGTGGCTAAGTACAATGAAATTTTAGCAGCAATAGCAGCTGGTTCAAAATGGTTCTCTGATTGATCTGGCTAATGCTTTCATGGCTATACCCTTCCAGTTGGTATAAGTTTGCTTTTACTTATAGGGGGTAACAATATGCCTTCACGAGAACCTCCCAGGGGTTCCATTCCTCCCCAAGTATCTGTCATGCCCATGTTACTAAAATGTGGACCCATTTGCTCCCTGAACACCATTCCCATGTAATTTCATATGTAGATGACATCTTGATACATACCCCCACTTCAGAAATGAACAGGGAAATCACCAGGGAAGTCATAACTATAATACAAGAAACAGGATTTAAGGTAAATAGAGAAAAGGCTCAGTTAGTATATAGCAACAAGTAAAATATCTGGGAGTGCATCTTGGGGAAGATGGCCGAACTCCGGATCATCAAAGAGTAAAAACAATAGGAAAGTTACCTGCTCCCACTGACACACACACACTTTACAAGCCCTCCTGGGAACTTTTAATTTCTCTCAAGAGTTCATTGAAATGTTCTCTGACAAAGCCAAGCCTTTCTACCAATTGTTACAGAAAAACAGGATCTGAGAATGGGGACCAGACCAACAGACTGCTCTGGCCATCTTAAAACAAGATTTAGCTAGGGTTCCTGCCCTGGCTTATCCTGACCCTTCTCTGCCCTTTGTAATTCAATTGGCATCTTCAGAAAATTGGAGCGACTCTTAATCAAAGGCAATGTGACAAACTCAGAGTCGTTCCCTATGCCTACAGGCTTCTGGATCAAACAGAGCAAAGATTTTCCCCATGTGAAAAGGAGAGCTTGGCATTGGTCTGGAGCCTCACACATTGGGAATTATTATTGGAGGATCAAAAGTCATTGTTCAGTCAGTGCATTCCCCACTCCAGTACATCATATCAAGCAAAATACAGGATGGCCAGGTCTCTAACCCATGCATTGCTCAGTGGACTCTCATCTTAGTGAATCAGGGAGTAGAGTTTAAAAAAGAACCAGTTATTTCACCTGTCCCATATGGGTTAATTATAGAAGGAGAGGAGCATACTTGTCTCCTTCCTTTAATAAAACACGTCGAATGGCCAGTCACTGGAGGCAAAAGGCTTGCAGATGCAAAAGAGAGGGGGTTTGTAATCTGGTTTACAGATGGTTCAAGCTTTTACCAAGAGGGTCATCCCTGAACAGGATATGGAGCTATCCGTGTAAATGATGGAAAAACGCTCCAAGGACCAGCTCGTCCCTGTTCTACCCAGGCAGCTGAAATAGAGGCAGTTTAAGCTGTCCTAGTTCATGAATCTCATGACACCCCTGTTGCTATTTACACTGACTCTGACTGGGTTGCCAGAACTGTCACAGTGTGGCTCCCCCTTTGGTTGGATAGAGAAATGGTAGCTGCTGATGGGCATCCTATTTCTCATACAGACAAATGGAAACAAATTGCTAATCTGATCAAGCAAAGAACTGGGGACACTTGTGTGACTCACACAAAGGGGCATCAGAAAAATCATTCAGAAGAAGCCCACTGGAACAACAGAGCTGATGCCTTAGCCAAAACTGCTGCTACTAGTAACTCCCCTGAAGACAGTAACCAGACAGAGCAAATAGAGACCGTGACTACCAGGAAACAAACTTTAGGCAAAGGAATGGATACCTTAGGCTTAAGTACCCTGCAGGACAGGGATACAGAAATCCAGCCCTTAGCCCAGGCAGGGAAAGATAACACAGGCAAATACAAGATTGAGCAATTTGAAGGAGTCTGTTGGGCAGTAGATACAGATGGTCAAACACACTGGATAGTCCCCCACCAGGTGCAAGGGGACTTGATTCAGTTTGTGCATGAGCAAGGGCATAAAGGAAAACAGGACACGTTAAACAGGGTTAAAGATACAGGCTGGTGGCCAGGTATGAAAACGGGTATAGACCAATGGTGTGACAATTGCATACAGTGTGCCATGGTTAATGCTGATAGCTGGACTCAAAAGAATGAATTGGGGCATCAGAGGATAGAGGGTCCATGGTCCCGAATTCAGACAGATTACATAGGCCCTTTGCCCACCACTCGTAGAGGAAACAAATACTGCCTGGTAATAGTAGATCCCTTCTCTAAGTGGGTAGAAGCCATTCCTATGAAAACCAACACTGCCTCTGTCACAGCTAAGCACTTCTTTAACATAGGTCTCTCAAGAATGGGGATGCCCAGAGTAACTGATTCAGACTTAGGACCCCATTTTATAGGCAACGTTATGCAAGAGTTATGTAAAGCTTTAGGCATTGAACAATGTTTCCACGTAGCTGGACATTCTCAATTCTTTGGGCAAGTTGAATGAACTAATCGTACCCTAAAGGAAGCACTGAGAAAACAGGTGAAAAGCTCAGGAAAGGATTGGGATGAAAAGCTACCCATCATCCTAATGGCTCTAAGAAGCTGTAAGGCTATACTCCTTTTACAGTTATGACTGGAAGGCAAATACGCATGCCTGAAAGCTGGTGGCTGGGAGTGGAGCTGCCTAATGCCTGGGAAGGGAAGGTGGTGACCGATGAATGGGTACAAACCCTAGTGGAGACAATAGCTATTCTGCATAGCAAATGGCAACACAGCTAGGCATCATGAGAAATTGGCCAACCAGTAATGTATAGGAAAGGAACACTTTTTGACACACACCTGGGAGGGCCCCTGCATTACTGTTAACCGGGTCAGCCCCAATGTTTATCAAGTTGAAATCCTAAAAGGAAAAGGTGGTCAGCCTTGGTGAAAATGGTTTTCATGCCTCATGGCTTAAGAAATGGAAGGGCAAACCACCTGACACTCCAGAAATGCTATAAACAGGCTTCTTCATTCTGCCGGCCACTCGTTTTGGCAAGCAAGAAGGAACGGCTTTGAGCCACTGGAAAATATGCGTCGGATGGGCTGGTCAGTGCCTATGCTGATGTTGAGGCAGTAAAAGGTCAGAAAAGTCCTTGACTTATTATGGCCACCCTCTTGTAGGTCATTGTTCCACTTCTGCTCTAAACTGCTAGCCTAAATTCCCCCAGTATATACGGGGGGAGTATGGGAGTTTGTTTTTCTCTCATCTGCCCCCTTACAGGTGCTGAACACCAGCCATGACTTCCTACTTCTGCACCAGAACCTTGCCAATCGTAAGTGTTTGGGTTCTGATGCTGTCCAGACGCTATGCTGAACCAGTGATCCATTTGAACCTTTGGAAGTGTTTGCCTGCTGGAGCCCAGGAAGTAAAGTTGCTCTGTCACATGCATGGATTTTATGGAAATGGGAGCAACCCCTTAGTTCCACAGTGTCATTCCAGTTCTATGCTGCTAACAATTACTCACGCTGCCCCTGGCAAAGTACTGCTAACTGCACACAGAGTGCCACCGGGGAGCCATTCCAACTATGCTATGACACTAAAGCCACAAATAGACTCTGTTCCATTCTTCTGTAAACCAGTGTGGACTCGAATTGAACGGACAACAAAAAACAGTTTTAAATTTTGACCCCCTGATTACAAATCTCACTCCCCTCCGGCACTTAAGAGCCCCAGTTGTGAGACCTCATGTGTTAAACTTGAATCAACAAGAACAATTGTTTTTTCAACCTCAGACTTCACCTAAGGAGATTCAAATCCATTTAAAAGGCATGAACAGCTCTCACATTGCACCGGCATGTGCTCCCTTGATTGGAACTAGCCATAAGAGATGGGAGGAATGGGTAACAATGTGGCAAGGAGCTGACCATGTAAATAGAGTTAAAAGAGAATTAAGCAACTGGATGGCACCTGTGGGAGCAGGAGTCTCTTTAATTGATGGCGCAAATATTGAATATGGCTAATAAACTGTCTTATGCCACAGAAAATATGGGAAAAATGGGAACCCCGTTAACAGCATCTTTGAAACAGTTAAGTGAGGAACAGCAGTTAATAAGTAAGGTATTTCCTGGGTGGGAAAAACTTATAGAAAGAGATGAAAGGTTAATGGTACCTGGGGTACAGTCCCTCCAAAACAATATTTCATTGGCCTCAGTGTGTGAGCAGGCTCAGGCTCTCACTCAAAATGTCATCATGGGAATGATTCAGCAAGCCACACAGGGACAAATTCCCATGGAAACAATCAACTTAATTTGGCCCCATGTAACGAAGGAAGAATTGGCTCTCCAATCATGGTGGAGATTAGTTAATGCTTCATATAATCACCACCACCAAAGTTTGCAGTTATTTCTAATAAAAAGATAATGTGTGGAATGCAGTGAATGTAAAAGGATGTAGGAAAAAGGAAGGTTTGGGGTACATCTGTGAAGACCAAGCATGGGAAGAACATGATGAATGCTTTTTCCCACAACCTGGAAATAAGTCTCATTGTTCTTTTGATGTTACCCAGGAAAGTGAATCTGTTATTGTTTATATTGGGAAAACATGTGTATGTGTAAGAATGACATGTGATATTGTATTAATTAATGGACAATGGATACAACCCATGGTACCTTACATTAATCGCTGTTTCTGTAATGTAACCAGTTACTTGTGACATTAAGTTTACTGTGCCTATATGGACTGTACAGCATTTAAATGCTTATCCTGAGTTATACAAGGAGGTTTCCTCCATTTCATTAGGAATGGGTCTCACTGCTATTAAGAACCTATTAACACATCCCTCTTTGCAAGCTGAATTACAAAGACTCAAAGCCTTAGGAGAGAATGGTAAACTTTAAATTCAACACTACAACCAGGAAATCTCTAGACTAGCAACCACAGTTAAAACTGCAGGCTAACATTCCTGGGGGGGGGGAACTTTGCTTGGGTGGAGCCCCAGTGCAACAGGCTTTTTCAATATCTTGCTTCACCCTATTGTAGTGATCATTGGCTTCCAAATTATACTAGTAATTGGTCTGCTTATGCTGGTTTGTTGGATCCAGCGACTGATGAGGCAGCTGCAATAGATTGAAGATCAGACCCAAGTATCACTAAGTAAAATGTGATGGGGATACTTGCTCATGGCCAGCACCCCATCAACGGGGGGACTTGTTACATGTTAGCTCTGTGTTCTTGAGGAATCAGAGCATAGTATCCAGCCTGTGCCTCCCCCCCATCCCCCAACCTCTGCTTGAACTGAAAACCAAAAACAGTAGGAAATGGGAAACATCCTTATCTACCCATATCCAAAAGCCATCAGCACAGTTAATGAAGCTTTATTTGCCTTGACTATGGAAAGCCAAGCTCCAAAGCAAGAACTGCACTGAACTCTGGGACTGAAGAAGCAGGAACTGTACTGAACTCTGGGGCTGTATTCATACAGCACTTTTGTTTTGGAACAACCTCGTTGTTTCGAAACAAAAAAAAACATGTTCACACGACACACCGTTGTTTCAAAACAACGGGAACCCATCATTTCGAAACAAGTTAAACCCCATTTGGGGGCGAAACAACCTTGTTTCGGAACACCTTGTTTCGAAACAACTAATGTGAACATGTTGTTTCGGAACAAGGTGTTCCGAAACAATAGGTCAAGGGCTGCCCCCTCAGCACCCTGGCCAGGGTGCTGAGGGGTGTCCCCTGGCCAGTGCCTGCAAAGGGGGGCTGCAGGCACCCGCGGGGTTTAGTGCTGTCCAGCGCTGCTCCCCGCCAGTGCCTGCAAAGGGGGGCTGCAGCCACCCGCGGGGTTCAGCACAGCCCAGCGCTGAACCCCGCCGGTGCCTGCAGCCCCCTGAGGAAGCGAAATAGCAGGTTCACAGTGTGAACCTGCTATTTCGTTTCCCGCCTTTTCCCTTATTTCGAAATAACTATTTGTTAATTTGAAATAAGTTATTTCGAAACAAGTTGTTTCGACACAACTTGTTTCGAAATAACCGTCTGTGTGTGAATACAGCCTGGGATTGAAGAAGCAAGGAAGCATTGCCTGATGAGGAATCTCACACCAAAAGGAACAAACTCAGCAATTATCAAATCATTCTAGTCACAGACATGATAACTGATACCAAAAATACTAAGTCTGCCTGATTCTACTGTGAGCTTCTCTGAACCATTACACCCAGCCTGATTGAGTCCAGGGGCATATAAGGGTAGCAGCTGAGAAGTGCTGTGTGACCCAGCCTGCTCAATATCCATAATCAAGCCTAGTTTGGTGTGGTACAGTGGGACATAAGGATAGCAGCAGAGAAGTGCTCTGTGACCCAGCCTACTGAGTTCAGGGACACATAATGGGTCAGCTGAGAATGCTGACAGACCTGGTCCACTCAGACACACCTATATAGAAACACAAGTAGCAGAATTACCATCTTCCCCCAAGAGAAAGCAACCCTAATAAATGAGCATACCCCCAGTTGGTGAGCAAAGTTAATAACAAGTGACTATCAATTCTCTTAGATCTTAACAACTGGTTATAACTAGTTTTGTAAGAGAGAATAAAAGAAGCAATAACAAAGAAAACAAACACTGTCTCAAACATTAACACCAAACATATCTCCCCCTTTTTAAACATATCTCCCCCTTTTTATTTTCAAGTTTTTCAGGCTAAAATATGCAGAAGCCTTTCTTACAAACCTTTTTTCTAAGTAAGGGTGTCTTTTACCCTTTAACTAACCCAGACAGATTTGAAACAAACAGAGAGTAGCAGTTTACCCAAAGACAGTATTTCATATTTCCCTTTAGTAGAATTACAGATATTGATAGATTCATGAGAAAAGAAACCCCAAATGCTATTACCCAGTATACTTTGCCACAATGCATCTAGTATGCTAATCAGCTAATTGTGCTCTTTGTGTCCATGCAGATTAGTTGCTCCCCCCGTCAGTTCAGAAGCTTTTAGGTACAGCTTCTAAGCCTGCCTTACATAAACATGGACATGGAGAACAAAAGAACACCATAAGAGCAAGACATGGAGGACACAAGAGCAATACAGGAACAGAAGTGTGAAACGCAACAGGAGATGCTGTGTATTATGAGGGACAGTCCAACATGTTGAGGCACCCGGTAGCAGGAGCATTGCTGGTGCCTTGCACGCAGAGCACGCGTCCTGGGTCTTGGTGCCAGTGCCTTGAGTGCCCAGGGCAAACCCTGATTCTCCTGGCCCTGGCCCCAAATGGGGACCTGTATCTGGGGTGCCTGCAGAAGTGCCTGCCTCTCCAGGCTGGGCCACCCACAGCGGCACCTGCCTCTCCCAGCCCTGTCTCTGACCAGGACACTGGGGCCAGGCTGGCAGCGGCAGGAGCCTGAAGCTAGATTGGGCCTGGGCACTGTGTCATAGCCAGGGTGTGCAGCCTGGACCCGTGCTGTGGGTCTTTTCCCCAGGAACAGCAGTGGCTAGGGGGAGTTCCACTGCAGCCCCTTCAGAACCCACAGAAAGCCCTGATACCAACCCTCATGCCCAAGTGCTCCAGACGGATGTTGAGCACAGCAAGGGAAGCGAGCAGAAAGAGGCGATGACCCCTTTAGGAACTGCATCATTCCTTTTCTGCTTCTTTCCCTCCCACTCCTGGCTGGATTATCACAGGGGGCTGTAGGGGCTGAAGCCATGGCCCCTGGCCTAAAGGGGGGAGCCAGGATGCAGCCCCTAAAACCCCCACCTGATCCACTGAGCTTGGGTGACTGCGCCTGCCCTGCTAGCTTTGTGGGAGGGGGCAGAGCTCTGGGGCCAGAAGCTGAGCTCCATACTTCCACCCTGCCCCTAGCCCAGTTGGTCCACCCCCGGGGGTGGGATGCAGCAGGCCAGCACTGTTTGTTCCATCCATGGACAGGGCTGGCTGGTGCACAGCATGGCTTCCCCTCCAGTGTAGCCTCCCACGGCCCTTGGGGGGACTGCACCAGCGATTGCATTGTGCACCAGCTGGCCCCAGCCCCAGGGCAGACTGGCCGGAGTGGGATCTAGGCAGGAGCACCATCTGGCCTCAGGGCCCCCCCTCCAGTGACAGCCTGCCTCGGAGGCAGGGACCCTGCAGTGGGGTGTGGGGCGCCAGGTGGAAAGACCCCATGCCACAGGGCAGCCTGAGGCCCCCAGGCCAGTTTACCTCTGCCTCCTGCTCCTCCGAGATAGGTCACAAATAAAACTTAACTGGCTTATAAAAAATCTGTCAGCATGGAAAGAATGGGAGGACAATAGCAGCAGGTGTGTGGGTGAGTGGGGCATAGGAATTAAGTATACAGTGCTGAGAGGCACATACACAGGGCGGGCTCAAGGGGTTGGGGCTCCCTGAGCCAACTTTCCTTTTGTGCTCCCCACGGCCGTGTTGCCCCCCCACCCCACTGCCTTCAGCGTGGAGCCAAAGGCAGTGGGGGGCGTGAATGACAGTGCAGAACCAGGCCTTTGCGCTGGGCCGGCTGCCCCGGCCCCTAGGACAGGGAACTATCCCAGGGGTGGTGCAGGCCAGCCCAAAGGCTGGGCTCTGCTCTCTTGCTCCTCCCCTGGGCTGGCTGTTTCTCCCTAGAGGCAGGGAGGGCCAGCCCAGAGACTGGGCGAGAGAGCAGAGTCCAACCCATGCGTTGGCCCGCTCCGCCCTTGGGGGCGGAGTGACTGGTTTGGGGCGAGGGGGGAGCGTGGGGTCCAGCTTCTGGGCTGGCCTGCCCCACCCGCCGGCACCCCTAAGCTTCAGCACTAAGAGCTGGTGCTGGCCCTGATCCTGAGAGAGAAATTAGACCCACTTCCTGCTGCTGTTTGCGAATATGATCCTGACTCACTCTACACTGAGGAAAAAAGTGAATCCATAAGACCAAGAGTTACATGTCACAAGCACTGAGTAGTTTCAGTCCCATGGAATCTGAAATAGTCTTTGAGGCTACTGCTCTGCTCAGGAGAAGTGGCTGAGAGCAAAGAATGTATCACCCATCAAACTGGGCCCTTGATGTCAATATGTATGACTGACAGTGTGTGCCATTCACTTCCCAAGACATATTGAAAAGAGGAGCAGAGAGGATTTTTCTCTGTGTCCTTTTCTAATCTCGAGAGTGCATGGACAAAAAATATGCACATGCCTTCAATTTTCTACACAGCTCTGCTCTTCCTTACTTCTGCTGCTGTAACTGTGGTGCTTTATGGGCCCAGCTTGAGCCAAAGGTGAATGAGGAAACATTTTCTCCTGTCAACTTCCAAAGGGGCAGCTGTGTTTTCTAGAAAAGTAAAAAAAGCAAGGAGTCTTGTGCACTTAAAGATTAACAGATTTATTTATCACATGAGCTTTCTGATTTGCAATTGCAGTATGACCTGATCCCATGTCTTACACTCTCCCTGGATTTATCTTCATCCCATTCTGTAAGTTCCCCCATCTTCAAAGCATCTGACAAAGTGGGATTTCTCCCACAAAAGCTCATGCGATAAATAAATCTGTTAGTCTTTAAGTACCACAAGACTCCTTGCTTTATTTTCTCTTGTATCCTTTCACAAGCAGTAATGAGAAATCCATGAGTCCTATAAACAGGTGATGAGGCAGATCTTAAAACAAGTAGGGTTGTAGTTTAATCACATGCACAGTAAAAGGAATGGAAGCACAAGCAACTGAAATCATCTGTTCTTGTTGCAGCAAGGCAGCATCTTCTGTTTCTCCAGAGCCTTGCACACCAAGGACGCTATTTTTGACAAAAAATGAACACACCCATTTATGCTGTCTTTCATTTGTTCCTAGTTTATTTCTGATTTTTTCAGGGAACTGATGGAGCATATTTTCCTTTCGCAGAAATTCAGTTGAAATAATGTAATCTCTCACTCCCATGGAGCAGTACAAATCCTTTCCTCACTTAGGGCCTGATCCAAACCCAAAGGGGTATTTTTTTCTTTGGATTTGAAGCAGGAATTCATTGAAGGAAGTCAAACTAGATGATCACAATTATTCTTTTTGACCTTAAAAATCTATTTATCTAATGTACAAAACTGAATTTGCTTGTGGAGACCATGGAGTACTGTACCAGTTTCTAACTCATTATTATAAGAAGCCTGACATGGGAACCTAAAGTGTAAGATTTATAAGACTAAAACCAGTCAAAATTAGCATTTATCAGGCTTACCACAAAAGTTATCACATGAATGAGTGTGTCTATAGCATCTTTCATCCCAGAGTGCATCATACATAATACTTCATGACAAAAATGCAGCCACCTCTGGAGTAGAAATGGCAATCACTTGGACAACTGGAACAAACATGCTGCTCAACAATGAAATAGGGATATTTTGTGCAAGAACAAATCCTCCTCCTATGAGAAGGAGCAAGGAACCATTAGTGACTAAACAGCAGAAATCTGCTTCTAAGGTGTCTCTCTAAAGATCCTCATGTAGTAAAACTGAGTCAGTTTAATTCAAAGAATGTCTGGGCTGATCTTTGTGGGATTTAAAATGCAATTCTAGAAGAATCAAATCTGAAACGCTAGGCTAAACCATCTGCTCCAGAAATCATAAGTGCTCTCACATTATTGCTCCGGGCAGACAGATAGCATGCTGATGTTGGCACCGAAACCAAACACAAAATAAAATACCCTGCAGCCTCCTTAATGAATTTGTCAAAGACCATCAGATCACTCCCCCTTCCCTGCCTCATTTACAAGTGAATCACCCCGAATCACGCCCTTCCCTGCCTCAAAATCAACAGGTCTCAGAGTTTCTCAACTCCAGCCTCCCCCTTCCCCCTTACGTGGCTGCTGGAGCATGGGCAGGGTGAGCGGGAGATCTTAAAACTCCCTCAGCGCAGCCCCACTCCCCTAGGGGCCTGCCGGCTTCATCCTCGGCACGTCTCCGTCCCCAGGGGTGGGAACAGATGACCCAAGAGAGGAGCAGGCGACCCTAGAGGTGGGGCGACAGAGTGGAGCCCAGCCTGCAGTCGCTGGTTCAAAGGAGGGGAGGAGAGAGCTGGAGTGCAGGATCCGATTTCTTCCCGGCCCCCTAAGGACTGCCGCCTTGAGCCACTTATTCCTCTAGCCCTATAGTAGGGCTGGCCCTGCACATATTTTAGTGCCGCTCATTGCAAAACTTGGATTTTCAGTGCTTCCCTGATAGGTAGTGCTCCACAGTTCACTTGGCATCTGGCTGCTCAAAATTTGCAGCAAGCCTATCAGCCTGAGACCCAGCCTTGGGGGAACTTCTCCCCATGTGTTTCACACAATTATGGAACACACACTGCAAGCACAGATAACAGTAGGTATATTTTTTCACTGAGTTCACACCTAGATAGTAGGCTCCTCCCACTCCCTTTTAAATACCCAAATACACATTCCATTCTGCACTTACTGAGTCTATTATTGAAAAGCTCCTTATCGCTGTCCAGGTTCCTGGTGTAGGACTTCATTAGACAAGGGAGAAAGGAATAGGAAAGATCCCTCAGGATGCTTACTGGCATTTAAACAACCCAAATACTTACATTTTGTCAGGGAAGAAAGTGCCTGCAGGCATCATTTTGAAGAGACTGGAGTTCCTAAAGGTGCTCATATCATGCACCTTTCCAGACCACCCCACACTGATGTCAGTGGAATGTCCCTTGGGATAAACAAGTGCCTGCAAGACCATTGAGAAATATCCCTTGTAGTTTATGTATTCTGTGGCAAGATGGTCCAGAGCTAAAATAGGGATATGCCTCCCATCTTGCGCCTCCCCCACAGTTTGGGAACCCCACTGCAGCAAACTCATCTACTATGTCCTGCCCATTTCCCAAAATCACCACCCACCACACAGCAAAAGTCTATTATTGGCTCTGAACACTTGCATCACAGCAGCTCCTAAAGTGGACTTCTCCACTCTGAATTTATTTCCAACTGACTGGTAACATTCTGAGGTTGCTAGCTTCCACAGAGTGATGGTCACTTGCTTCTCTGCTTTCAGAGCTGGTCTCAGGTGAGTATTCATGTGCTTCAGTGCTGAAGACAGCTCAGCACAAAGGTCAAGGAAAGTGGCCTTCCACACACAAAAGTTTCGTAACCACTGCTTATCATTTTCATTTCCCGCATTCACCACATTGTTATCCCACCAGTCTGGGCTTGTTTCCCAGCTCAAAACCTGAGCTCCACAGACTGAAGATGATGTGTGACAGACTGCAGCAAGTGGGAATTGTTTCGCTCTATCACTTGTAGCAAGGTGGCTTCAGTAACCTCACAATTTCCCTCCTTTGTGGTTCCTGTTTCACTGTTGAAAATTCTGCAGGATCAGGTGTGAGGTGTTTGTAATGCTCACAGTGACACTGCAGAGCTGAGTGGGCTCCATGCCTCTCCATGTACACAGCACAGAAAAAAAGGTGCTGAAAAGCATTTGCCATTTGTTTGTGACAAGAAGTTAGGTGGAGTGAGCAAGTTGCATCATGGGAGGATGACAATCTTCTCATAAGCCTCTGCCTCTATTTGCACTGTGGGGATAGCTACCCAAATGCACTGCTTTGAATGTCAACCCAGCAGTGATGCAAAAGCCCGCTACAAGTAGCATGATGTGATACTGCTCCTGTGTGTTTCAGAATTTTTCAAGTGAAAATTGACTTCAAATAGATCAACTTCCCTCAACAATGTAGGCATGGACTAAAGGATTGGTCCTTTGGGACTGGGAGTAACCTGAGCACCGCTGTGATCTTTGATGTAAGAGACTATCTCTCACAAAGGCAGACTCACTAGGATAGCAAGGTAGATTGGTACCCCACACGAGGAGTGACTGCAACTCTTTGTTAAGGCTTCTTTAGTGATTTAGGAGCTCACACTTGATATTTGGTTGGTGAAATCTAAGTACAGAACCCACAGACAGTTTGCGGTTTGTGTCCTGTTCCTTAACAGTTTGTCCTGAGGTTGATAGTCACATCTCACATTCTTGTGCCACTACAGGGAAGCCTGGCACAAGTCTGCAACAAGATTTGGAAATCCCCAGAACAGCTGCAGAAAGCAAAGAACAAGGACACAGAGGTAGTGCACAGTCGCTAAAATATGGAACAAAATTAACACTAGCAGGACACACAGGGTATGTCCACACACACTCCTTATTTCGAAACAACAGAGGTTGTTTCGAAATAAGGAGTGCCATGGCCACACGACGCACGGCCATTTCGAAAGAAGCAAACCGCTTCTTTCGAAATGGCCGTGGTCTTTGCGAAATAACTTAAACCTCGTTACCTGTCGAAACAGAGTTGTTTCGAAACAGAGGTTTCGAAACAGCCCTGTTTGGACATGTTGTTTCGGAACAAAGTGTTCCGAGACAACATGTGCCCCTCCTCCCAGGGTGCTAAGCACCCTGGGAGGAAGGGCTGACCCCTCAGCACCCTGGCCAGGGTGCTGAG
>ML682042.1:305002-333135 GCA_007922195.1 Podocnemis expansa
CTCAGCACCCTGGCCAGGGTGCTGAGGGGTCAGCCCTTCCTCCCAGGAACACAGCCTTAGAGTGCCACGACTTGGCCATTCAGCCGTGAAGGGCAAATCAGGGCAGTGTAAAGCTCCTATTGAGCAGGAGAATGTTCAGGGACCTCCTCCCGGGGGTCTTGGGTGCTATCAATAATGGCCTTGGTCTCCACCAGGAAAAGGGACTCCTCCCTGTTGGAGGGGAGGTCAAAGATGACCCGTTGGGTGGCCGGGGATATCCCCACCTCCCTAAGCCACACCACATGGCAGAGGGTCATGGCCGAGACCATCGTGCTGGAGGCCGTGTTTATTGTGACGGTGTGCACACCTGTGCTCCCTGGGTTACAATCGACATGATTTTTCTGTTCACTTGTACACTGGAATTGTATGATTTGCTGCCAATTTCATCACGCAGTGTTTCTATGTGGATACTAATAACCTATTCTGCATGATTTCTATGATGACATGTTTCCTACAACTTCATATGTGTGAACAAATATGTAACATGCTTTCTATGGCTCAGGGATAAAGGAACAGACAAAAGTCTCTCCCAGCAGCAGTGAGCCTGAAACAGACAAAGGTCTTTGAGGTGTTTGTGAAAAGACAAAAGAATCACCTTGGCCCTCAAAGGGAGGGGCTGAAGGGTCTGGAAACAAAGACTGAAACCTGGAAGTTTTAAGAGGCTTTTGAGCTGGGACTCTCCATCTTGTAACAACTTCAAGCAAGATCTGGGCCCTGCCTGGCCTCAGGCAGAGACTGGCTGTGCAAACATCTAACAGCCAAACACCTTGAGTATAAACTTGTTTGGACTATGAGGTTAGTTTAAGGAGAAGTATTAAGTTAGCATGTGTATTTTGCCTTTTATTTTCATGTGGTCTCTCCTGACTTACTTATACTGTGATTCTGCCATGTTTGGCCATATTCTCACTTAGAATTATAATCTGATCAATAAACTAATAGTTGTTTTACCTAAAGCTTTGTGATCTTTACTGGGTGTGAGTGAAGGAGGCTGGGCACAATCCATTTCTTTGTTAAATGGACAGACATGAGTGTGTGATGGTTGGGAGTGGTTCCCAATATCTGTAGACAGGGGCTCCCGGTGTGGTAACAGGGGCCGGAGGTGCTTGCTGGGGGACCGTCCCTCGAGTAGCCAGGGGGCATACACCCACTGCGTGGGACCAATCTTAGGCAAGAGGCTGGAGTGGACTGACTCAGGAGTGAGTGGTCACTTGGCAAAGCGGGGTGAATCAGGGTTCAGGAGTGGGAATTGGGAGGTCACAGTGACACACCGGAAGGGATCTGGGGAGTGGCTTGTCACATCTATTGTGTCCCAAGCAAAAAGAAGGAGGTCTTGGGAAGCTATTCTGCCTTCCTCCAGGAAAGCGTCGTAATCCTCTCTAGCCTCCTGTGGGAGTAGGAGTCTAAATCTATTCATTGACTCCCTCGCATCTATCATGTATCTGCCCACCAGGGCTTGATTATTAGTCACACACAACTGGAAGGTGGAGGAAGAGTATACTTTCTGCCTCAGAAGGTCTACCCCTCTTGCGTCCCTTGATGTCAGGAGGGGATCACAGGGAATTTGGCCTGGGCCTAGTGCCGCCTCTGCCACGCCCCAAGACAGTACTGGGTGGTGGATAAGGGAAGGGAACAGTCCCCAGGGCCTGATATTTTAGGCCTGCTGTATCTGATACCAGGAGAATAGAGCCCGGGTTTTGCCACCATGATGATGTGAGGTCCCACACACTAGGGTGGAGTGGGACCGTGACAGGGTCACTGGATGAGATCACTGGCCCAAATAGCATGTCGGCAGACCCTTTGGGGGATTGAACTTCCATCTCTGTATGGGCAGCAACACAGCACAGAAGATCAAAGTGCACATGAGGTTTCCCATGTAGGAGGATGACATGGGTTTTAAGGTTCTGGCTGGTGCTGGAGGTGCCAGTGCTGCCAAAAGCTCTGCAGCACCATGAGGGCTCGACATGGTCTCCTGCGGGGAACATTCATGGGTACCTAAACAGTGCTGATGCCAAGAGTCTAGGCCAGGGCTATTTAGACCCCCTTGAGGCACCCTCCTCCAGACTTGAAGGAGGGGCAACTGCTTGGGACCACAATGATGGTGCCGGTGACAGCAAGGTGGTATGGTGCCCGGGAGAAGGCTCAATGGTACCTGGGCTCTGGCATGTAGGGGAAGTTGGGGAACTTGGGACCGAGACCAGAGAGGGTTGCCCTGGAGGCAAACACCAGCTTGTCCCTCCTCTTGTGTGGTACCGGAGAGGGTCATGTAGGCAATAAGAGGAGCACCTTCACTGCCTTGAACACCTCTGGTGTAGCAGGGAGCGTCACTGACTACTCGTGGTCCCCTGGTGACCCCCAAGAGGGGGAGCGGGACCGGTGATGGCGCTGGTGGTGCAGTACTGGGGCCAGTACCAAGCCAGCCTTTCTGCAGTCTCTCAGTGAGTGGTGCCTGGAGGGGTCCAGTGCTGAAGAGGCATGCAGTGCCGCACGAGACCCCAAAGCCTCGGGGGTGGGCTGCCACTCTTGCCCTGAGGCCAGTGCACGGCATCTTTGGTCCCTGTCTCTTACTGCCCTGGGTTTAAAGGACAGACAGACGGAGCAGGAGGTGACCAAGTTGGCTTCGCCTGGGCACTGAAGGCACTTCATGTGGGGGTCGTCCTGTAGGAAGGCCTTGCCACAGGCAGCACAAGGTTTAAACCCTGGCATGGCAGGCGGCAGAGGGGAGCAGTGTTGCTGCTCCGACAGATGCTCAGAAGAGGAAGCACTCTTCCATGGAACAACATCCACAAAGAGGTGTTCCCAGCTGAACTGCTGGCTCATAAACAAAGAAGACAGGCTGCTTGCACAATCGCAAGGAGCAGGCTGTTCCACGAACTGTCGTTGAGGTGGACAAAATGGAACTGAGGAGTGGCTGCGCGGCGGACACATATATAGCCATGGAGTGGTATGGGGGGGGGGTGGCTGCCAGCCCTCTCCTGACAGGCTAGGGCAAAAAGTTTCCAACCAATCATGTACTGCGGCACAGATACACCTATTACTGAATGAATCCGAGCAGTGCTTGAAGAAGAGATTGTTAAGCATCAGACTTAATGCAACTGGTATTTAATGGTGACTCTTGGAATACTTTTCCCAGACAAGAAAAAGAGTTCTGTGTAGCTCAGAAGTTTCTCTCTTTCATCAACAGAAGCTGGCCGAATAAGAGATTTTACCTCCCAGACCTTATCTCAGCTCTTTCCCTGTTGCTCATGGAGGCTGTACTGTCTTTAGGATATGACTATTGTGCCCTAGAAGAGAAACTTTCTATACAGATTTTCAAGCTTTGACAGACTCTCTGTGGCTATGTCTACACGGGGAGTGCTTGTTTCGAAACAACACGTTTCGAAACAAGCTGTTTCGAAATAATATAATAACAAAAACCATGTCCGCGAAATAAGGGAGTGAAATAGCAGGTCCACAGTGTGGACCTGCTATTTCGCCTGGGGAGGGGACTGCAGGCACCCACAGGATGCAGAGGGGCACTGCATCCCATGGGTGCCTGCAGAGGGCTGCAGGCACTGGCGGAGTCAGGCGCGGGGCTGCGCCTCACTCCGCCAGTACCTGCAAGGGACTGCAGGCACCGCGCCTCACCTGGCATGTGCAGGCAGCCACGGGACCCCACAAGGATGGTGGGAACATGTTGTCAGCCCAGTCCCTCAAATTCCAAGTAGTGACCTCAGATTGGGGCAAACCAGATGACCCTCACCATTGGTCATCTACCACTCTTTTCTTAGTTAAAAAAAAAAGAGAGAGAGAGAGAGAGAGAAAGAAAAGAAAGGGAAGAAGTGGAGAGACAGAAATCGGTCATAAGGGGGTAATTGGAGCTACACCTTATCATGGTGACACACCCCAAACCCACCTAGCCGGAGGGAGTCTTTCCCCTCCCATCCACTACATCCTCGATATCTCCCCCCCCCCTCCCCCAACCGCCTTTGCATCCCTGGTACTGGGATTCCCAGGTTCTATCCATTATGAAGCTGGGTGTGCCTCTGTTAGGTATGCAGCTCTATGGCCTTCATGGCATAAGTGCTGCAAATACGGGAAGTAGTACCAAGGCTATGGGCCATGGAGAAAGGTTTCTTTCCCGTGGCCGAGTTCCATTGTCTCGATGCCTTCAGAAATCATTGATCATCAGGCACTGGTTGCTAGATGCTCCCTTTGAAATTGGCGTAATGCCTTGAAATGCCTAACAGCTCCCTTCCACAAGAACACTGGGAAGGTTACAATGTCTTTGCTGAAGACACCTTGGCCTCAGGTGACACCTTAATAGTGGTGTAGCTTGCCCTGGACAAAGCCGGTTTTGCCATTCTTACAACTGAGGATGAGCAGTCTTGTTTCCTTATTGCAATCTAAGCTGGCTGCACAGGCATTGCACCATATTAGGCAGTAGCCCCTGCCCTGTTCTCCCGATGCTCCTTTTCAGTTAGACTAGGAGAAAGAGTGGGGGGTTTTCCCCTCCGTTTTTCCTCGTACCCTCTTCCTCATTTCTCGTGATATTTGGTGTCCGCAGCTAGTAGATGGATAGCTACAAGGTCTGCTACCTTTTTCCCATAACCTTCACACTCCAATCGATGCTAGTGCCAGAATACTGGACTTGTCTTCCTCAGCAGTTCCTTAATACCAACTGGTCAGATCCTTAGGCTGAGTTGCTTCCTCGATCACAGCCTCACAGGCACCTCCATTCGCAGGGCCGGCGCTGGGGATCGTGGCGCCCCCCTGCAGCAGAGCAACGCCGGCGCAGATGAGTGACATCATCATGGGAGCACCATGGTGCTGTCCCCTTTTGATGCCCCTCAAAATGCCAGCGCCCCCCTTTTACGCAGGCACTGCTTACCACATAGTGCCAGCCCTGTCCATTGGAAGTCTCACACTAAGGGACATTAGGCCTTGCTGCCTTCATGGATCAGCAGGCCCTCCATTGCAGCAGGACTCGCACTTTACTGGTCCTTGCCTGGAAGCTGAATCTTAGTGGCCATTTACCCTGGCTAATAGGGTCTCAGTGTTGAAGGCCCTTTTCCTCAGAGACCCCACGTATGATTCTCTTCTTAGTAGGCCTTCTATACCCCACTGGGGTAGGATTCCCTGACTCAGGTTCCTCTTTACCTGATCTTCGGTTCCAAGGCCTACACCTTAGGCCCCTCCAGTGGATCTCACTGGCTTGGGGCCAGCTACCCTATGTGGGAAAAGCAGTGCTGGAGGTGGACAGGGCCAACTATGCCCACTATCCTCAAGCACAGCTAGTAGTCACCTATTACTGAATGTATCCGAGCAGTGCTTGAAGAAGAATGGTGGGTTACTTACCAGTAACTGTCCTTTGAGATGGGCTGCTTGGATTCATTCACAACCCTCCCACTGTCCATGCAACTGGAGTTGGTGACTTTTAGGGACTGAGGAAGGGCTGGGCGGTGGCCACATATATAGCCATGTGTGGCGTGGGGGGCGGTGGCTGCCAGCCCTCTCCTGACAGACTAGGGCAAAAAACTGCTGACCAATCATGCGCTGCAGCATGGATACACCTATTACTGAATGAATCTGAGCAGCCCATCTCAAAGAAGGACATTTTAAAAGGCTTGATCAGTTGCATTAGAGAACAAAACAGGTTGTCCCAGAGGTAAATTGGGTTGCGCATTCCCCTTTATTGCCTGCTTGTTCCACCTTGACACCACAACAGAGCAAGGAGGAGGGGGCATTACAATCCTTTTTTGCTTAAAAATATGCAAAAGTTTACATATTCAACAACTCCCCATAGACCTTTATTTGTTTACACTGACACCTAAAAATTGATGACAACTTTGAAAGGGGCAGCTGTGTTCGTCTAGTTCAGCAAAACAAGCAAAGAGTCCTGGGGCACTTTTAAAGACTAACAAATTTATTTAACACATGAGCTTTCAT
Source organism: Podocnemis expansa (assembly GCA_007922195.1). NCBI lineage: Eukaryota > Metazoa > Chordata > Testudines > Podocnemididae > Podocnemis > Podocnemis expansa. The sequence goes on from ML682042.1 coordinate 310,967, forward strand.
GGGAGAAAATCCCACTTTGTCAGATACTTTGAAGATCTGATTTGCTTCAAAGCATCTAACGAAGTTGGATTTTCCACCGTGAAAGCTCATATTATAAATAAATTTGTTGGTCTTTAAAGGTGTCACTGGACTCTTCGCTTGTTTGGTGAATATAAGTATTCCTGTCCCTGTTTACTTTTTATGGTTTTGTATATATTGTGCAGATGCTTTACCTTCAAACTTATTATTTTATACAACAGAAATTACTTCACAGTCCTTAGCAAGCAGGCAGAAGAGAGAAAAAAGATGATAAGCAATGCTCCCATCCAGAACTTTATCTAGGAGGGGAAGACAGAGAGCAAGAAAGATAATGTAACTTTTAATTAGAATTACATTTACAGGACAGCAAGGCTTGCTTGTAGTAATCCCATTCCCATAGTAGTTATCATTCAGGACAAGTGCTCAATTTAACTCTTTCCTACAAGTTGAGCATTAATCTCCTGTTGGACTGTATGTACTAGTGTTGTATATGAAATTTTGCTATGGGTGTGTTACTGAAATATGATGTGAGGATGGGAACACCCACAATTAGCCTTCAAGGTACAACAGAGGAGTAGCCAGACAGCAGTTTCATCCATCCAGGAAAGAATCCACTGTATTCAATGGAGACTTCTCAGAAACAGCACGTAAACTATGTACTTTGGAGGCTACTTGACCAGTAGCTACTGCCTGATCTCCACGTCACAGTAAAAGATCTTTCCAGCAAGCTGGCAGAACGTACAAAAGAGAGGAAGTGACATCATCACTTTGCCTCCCTTCCCCTCCTCCCACAACTCAACACCTGAAGAAACAGCTGGAGAACAAAACACTGAACAAGAAAAGGGGTCCCAGACTGGAAGGGTACATCTACACTGGAGCCTTAGGAAGGTTAAGGAAGGTTAAGTTGACCTACAGGCCCCTGTAGCCACACTGGGCTTTTGTTAAGTTGACTTAAGCACTTCCTTAAGTTGACTTACACCACCTCTTAAGGTCAATTTAACACTTAATTTGACCTTATTAAGTTGCCTTAAGTCAAAGGAGACAGGGAGAGCCCTTAAGTCAACCTAATTGGCCTCCAGCTACTGACAACACACCACTCCTCTGTCAACCTAACGCCTCCCAGTGTGGACGCAGGCAGTCAACAGGAGTTTTCGGTGTGGACTCTCTAAGTTGACTGAACAAGGTCGACTTTAAGTCAACTTAAAGTTGACCTTGTTAGATCAACTTAACAGAGCCTCCAGTGCAGACATACATGAAAAGAGTCCCAGGCAGTCTGTACATTGAGGCACTATATCATATATCAGGGTGACACACTGCTTGAGTCAAATCCTGTTTAGTTTACAGAACTCAAAATGCAAATTTGTTTTTATTTTTTAGGTAACCAACTTTGATCTCTGCCCTTGCTACTTATAATCACTTAAAATCTCTCCTTCTGGAGTTAATAAATCTATCTTATGTTTTACTTAAAACAGTGTATTCTGATTGAAGTGCTTGGCAAATCTCAGTTCCATTTACAAAGGTTGGTGCCTGTCCTCTCCACACAGAAGTAGGGGCAGGCTGGGTAATGAGCTTACTTTGGTCAGGTAAGGTGGCACAGTTTTGGGGTGCAAATCTGGGGCATTAGGACAGAATTAGCTGAAGTCTCTCTTTTGATGGTTTATGAGCAGCTGGGAGTCATTCATGTAATTCAGGTAAGTGTGTCCCTGCCTGTGGATGTTTGAGGGCTAGCCAGCCCAGGTTGGTGAGACAGAAGGCTCAGTAGTCCCCAACAGTCCAGTGGAGCCCTTCAGTCTTGCACTCTGGAGACCCCATCACACACTGTCTGGAAGGCCTCTGCATTTCACTCCCTGTTTGCTTCCCTCCTACAGAAAATGATGGTTCTCAGGGAATGTGTATCCATATCAAAATGAGGCTCCTCAGTGCCAGAGACTGGGAAGGATCAGCCCATGAGGCCAAGGCCACCTCTTACTCTGGAAATGGGGTTTCTGGACCAGGAAGCGACACTTCTCAGGGCTAGCAGATGTGTCAAGTCTCACTCACTGGGTGTGAAGCTCACACATTAGTAGACTCTCTCCAGGGCCAGATTAATGCAGGGGATTTAGGGCCTGTAGCCACTGGCCATAGTCTAAAGAGGGGCCCCATGGCCTCACAAAAATTCAGCCCTGCCAACCCAAGTGGCAGGGTGCTGCTGTTTACTTTCAGCCTTCCTGCCTGGCCCTTAGGCTGGCTGCTCTGGTCCGGACTAGCCAGCCCAGGGGTGGGGCAAGAGTGCTGCGGACTGTGGCCTGTGGCCTGCCCCTGCCTCAGTCCCTAGTAGCAACACTGGCTTGTGGAGTCCACCAGCAGTGCCAGCCTGTGGGCCACCTTCTGCAGGCACCCAAGCATTGCTAGCATGTGATATATCCTGACTCCTCCTCCACAGTGCTAGCCCCCCCAACCCCATCTAAAGTATCATGCTGGCCAGGGACCCAGCATGGGTGGTAAACAATGCCCCCCCCCCCCCAGGCCTTGATCCAGTCCTGGCTCTCTCAGGCTCATACAAGTTCCTAAGCATATTTCACTCATTTTGACTATATAGAAAGATCTAAAAATAAAGAAAGATCTAAAATATTTTTACTCAGTCACTGAAAGAGACAGTAACATAACTAGGGCCTTAGACACAGACCTTAGTGTTTTGAAAGCCACTTTCCAAGCTTGTGTACTGGGGCAACCACGGAGACTACAGGCCCATGTGCGGGTGGTGCATGTGTAAATATGTGATGGTCAAAAAAATGAGTTTGCCCCAAAATAAGTAGTTCTTGATCAAAAGGTTGCAGATTCTGCAAAATACAGTTCAAAATTTGAACCACACTAAGCAAAATTCACAGCCCTTCATTGTTCCAGTAGCAAGACTGTCCCAGTTTGCATTGCATAGAAAAATCTCACATGTCCTAGACTTCAGTATGAATTACTGGTAGGAACTTGAAGTGTTTCGTAGGCAATGGTAAGATGCGCACTTTTTAAAACAAACTGTTAAATACTGGTTGGACTAAAAACCTTGGCTACTGGATGTCACTGAGTACCAAGGAGGAGAGTCGTGGTCTTAAGTAATGACTGAACCCTCCCATGGAAAGTCCCACTCTTTGGCTTTGAATCTCACCCTTGTGGCCAGTCAACCCTTGGCAACTCTGGGCCTGTGTGTTTGGAATTCGCTTGTGCTGCTGTCCACCCTATTTCTCTGGGTGGAGTGGGAGTCCCCAAGCTCCTTGACCATCAGTCCACCAATCCCCCTGGACAGTGCACATGCTATATCCAGCACCACCCACCTCCCCAAGGCTTGACAACACTTTAGTTATGCTCAGATTCCCCAGGCAGTTCTAGCCAAACAACAAAAACAAGGAGTCGTGTGGCACTTAAAGACTAGGAGATTTATTTTTTGCCTGAGCTTTCGTGGGAGAAAATCCCTCTTCGTGAGGGATCTGATGAAGTGTGGGATTTTCTCCCATGAAAGCTCACGCGAAAAATAAATCTGTTAGTCTTTAAGTGCCACACGACTCCTTGGTTTTTGTGCTGGACTAGACTAACACGGCTATCCCTTTGCCAGTAGTCCTATCCCAGGTTGCTGCAGAACAAGAAGCAGCAGCCCAGCATATGCAGGGTATGAATCTCAGATCAGGGAAGAAAACCTGACTCTCTATATGGTCACTTCTGAGCTCATCTGCAACCGTCACAGAACAGCAGCGATAGTGAGAATGAATGTGCTGCTTCGTTCCAGCCACTCCGAGACGGGGAGTTGTGTTGCTCAGACGTCAAACCACAGTTACCTGAAGTCTAAGCAGAATCAAAGACCACTTCAGTTCTCTCAGAAGTTTGACTCATCCAGCACTTCATGCTAGGAAGCTGCCACATCCCCAGCCATGTCTGAATGGGTGAGTTCTAATCTGATAAAATCTCCAGGAGTGTCTTTACCTTTTTTACAAGTTGGGAGGCTGGGAGAGGAGGGTGATGTTTAATATCTTAAAGGAATTTGGAGAGTGGTTTGTACTAGGAAAGAGTTTTCTGTCTGAGATGCTGGGTTATGTCATGTTATTGGGAAGATTTTGGTCAAAATGGTGAATTACAAAAGTGAAAAAAAATTGAAAATTCTTCTCTTCAGATAAATAATAAATAAAACACAAGCACCCAGACTATAGAATTGAATAGATGCCAGTGTAGATTTGGTTACACAGATGTCAATTAACCACTGAAATTAACTTTTAAAATATCTCAAACTGAGGTTATTACAAAAGTGAATAAACGGATAAATCCTTTTAAATTGGCATCACTGTCATGATTACAAATGTTAACATGCATACACAGAAAAAAAATGTTCTTAATTCATTTAATTCTCCTAAACATTAGTTTTGAGAATCTGATCTTTCTGAATGTAGACGTTAAAGTGAAAGACATAATTGGGAGAAAAATGCTAAAAGAGTCTAACTCTGCTTTTCACCAACTTATCTGTAAGTTTCCTTTTCAAGCTTCAACTTTTCTATGGTTGTTGTTAACCAAAATAGGGAGGAGGGGTATTTTTGTGTGGTTTTTTTGTTTTGTTTTGTTGTGTTTTCCTTTTCTGAACATTTAAGGAAAATCACTTTGCTATTTTTGAATTCTGAAATGAGAAATTAAATTTCTTGATCCTTGAAAAACGAATTTACCTCATTCTCTGGAACACAAAGCAGATGAATCACTGAAGCTAACCATAGTGGGTAAAATGAGCCCCTTCTAGAAAGGAAATCACTTTAGCTATGGAGCATCTGAATTTTAGATAGGAACATCTGAAAGCACCTTACCAAAGCACAGCAACACAAGGGCTGCACTTGGAGAAACTTTCCTGCTTCATGCTAAAACCCCTGCGACATTAAACTCCTGTCTCATTAGTGGAGTTTGGACATCTCATCCTTAGGTCACAAATGGAGATCATGGCAGTCCTGGGAGCTGGACCCCTGGCCCCAGCACTAGTTGGACTAAAGGGGCTTTGGATAGAGTCATCTTTCCCGTCTCCACAAGTGGGGACACTCTACACCAGGGCAAGTAAAGAGGAGGACAGGGTTGGCTAAGGTGCTACCATGAACACAGGACTCCATCCAAGACTCTCAGTCCGGCAGTTTTTGGGAGCGCTGTATTTGTATTAGTTCCGGGGGGGGGGGGGGGGCAAAAAGCCAACAGCTGCAGGAATGCAAAGGCTCTCCCAACACCTTGACATTGTCCACTCCCAGGGGACTAATAAACACAGTGTGCAGGCAGCAGGAGCCATGCCAAGGAGTGACAGTCACTGTGCCATGAGAACAGCTTGGGCTTTTGCAATCCCACAGCCTGCACCTTGCAGGATATCTGCAACAACGTCATCCTTGTGGCTAGCAAACAGGTGCCAGCCTGACCTATACCCAGACACGTGCATCGTGTTTTAATAGCAATACAAATAGCTATTTCTGCAGAACCACACTGCTCTGTTTACCCACCTCAGGCAGTACCACTGATCCTATCAGGCATGCCGGGATTCCCTTGGCACTTGCTTCCAGCTCATGTCCCTGGGGAAGACTTTGAATACCTGGGGACACTGGGTACAAAGCATGAGCTCATTACCAGCTCAGAGAAATTCTCTTAAGTTATAATCACAGCAAATGGGCAGCAAGAGAAACAGATAGGACTGAACCCACCAGTGGGGAGAAGTGGGGGGAGTGTCCATAAAGAGATCTGCTGACTCGGGGCAGGTATCAGGCTGTGTTGCAATAATATTTAATTCAGCCCAGGGACTGTTTACTGGGATGGCTGGAGGCTCAGGGGGTGCAGGTAAGGGTGTGGCGAATACGGACATTCACCTCTGTCACTGCACTCAAGTGTGCAAGTGCGGAAGCATACAGGGTTCTGTGTTACTGATATTTCTCTGCTCTCAGCAAGCAGGGCAGTTGTATAGTTACCAATAGCAGGGAGGAGAGGTGCATGTGGATAGTCTAGCCACTGCTCTGCAGAATGCAAGCTCCCCACAGTTCCCTGCACCCAGAGCCAGATAAACCTCACTGCGGGCCTTGAGCTACAAGATTTTGTGGGCCCATGGCAGCCACCAGCCAGCTTGAGGGCAGGAGAGTGGGGTCTCTGGTGCCCATGGGCCACACTTAAATTGGCACCTCCACCAGTGGTGGCGCACTGGGAAGGGATTTACAAGGCCCCTGTCCCACTATCCCCCACCTCCCCGCTATCAGCTGTAGCAGCAGCAGCACCCAACAGGGTGGGGAGAATCTATGGGCATGCGGCACACTCTCTCTCTGTGCTGTGGGGAGGAGAAACGCCCATGACAGACTCTCCGTGGTTCCCTCCTTGCATCCAGGGCAGCAGGGAGGGTTCAGAAAACAGCTTGGGCAGTAGGGCTCCTGCTCTCACATTCTCCCTCAAGTCTCCTCTCCCCACATCTCCTCTTTCCTCACAGTGTCCCCTCCACTCACATCCCCCTTTGCTCCAGCCTCCATCCCCATAACTGACCCCCAACCCTGATCCCCCTTAGCCCCTCTGCCTCCAGCCATTCTCTGGGCCCCTGCCATTATGCCCCCTTAATTACCTGTCACTTCCTCTGGCCCTTCACTTCCCTGTTCCCCTCTCTGACCCAATCCCCTGCAGCCCCTTTCCAGCCCCCCGTGTGGCTCTGGCTCCTAGAGGTCACGGTTCTGACCTAACCACAGCCCAGCCAATGCTGCTTCCAGTGACCTGCAAACAAAGGCAGCCAGTGGAGGAGGCAGCTTAGGGAATTGCAACCAGCTCAGCTGGGAGCAGCCTGGAGCCAAGCCCTCCCCCTGCAGGGGGAGGGGACAGTGTGACTGGGAGTCAATGCTATCTGAGCAAAGGGGTAGAAAGATCTCTCCTCCATTCCCTCCAAGACCTGCCTCCCTAGGAGCAGGGACTTTTGTGGGGACCCCTTAGCCCAGGCCCCTGGGCTGAAGCCCCTAAAGCTCTTGCATTAATCTGGCCCTGCCTGCACCCAGGAACTGTTCCTATCATTAAGAATCGGTTGGCTTCTCTCAGGCTGAGACTCTGCCTGCTGGCCATCAAAGTCAATGCACACTTCATTCTTCCTGCAGAAAAGTACTGGGTGTTGGCTTTCACATCACCAGCCAGCAATAAAACAAGTCTCTGGGGCCAGATTTTTCAAAGTACTCTGCACCCAGCAGTTCCCAGGGGGGTCAAGAGAAAGGCACCTGTGGGTGAGGAAGAATTCCTGGGACAGAGGGAGTGGAAACTCTTTCAAGATCTCAAGAAAAGATGAGGCAATGAGGGATAACTCTGTCCTGCTCTCACTTTTCTTTGTTTCTAGAGAAGAGAAAAGAAAAGATGACCTCGTATACATACACATGACAACAGGGCAGATTATGCCCTCCACTGCCCATGAGTAGATGGAGGGGTGCGCACATGTGCATGTTACAATCGACTTCAAATCAATAGCATTGATTATGCCCTCCACTAAGCAGGGGGGATGGTTTTTCAGTCATTTGAACAACCAGAATTTCCATTTTGCAGACCCTTGTGAGTTTTTGAAAAAATTCCCTTCTGAATTTGACCCAAAAGCTGAAATTACAAAATTTCTTATGAAACAAAAATTGTGAAACATATCCCTTTGGGACCATCAGCATGGTTTATATTATATTAGCATATTAAATATGGTATGATATGTAATATTTTAATGTAAAAATCAAAACAAAACATATTTAGACCTTTTCCCATAAAAAATAATTCATGAACATCAACATACTTAGATGTCCATGGAACTTCATTTTTTGACAGAAGCAATTCCATGTGAAAAACACTGACTGCCTCTAGTCACTTTTCCGGGTTCAGAGGACCCATTCAACTCCCAGCAACATCACTGGCCAAACTCACACTGCAAGCAGGCCTGGCCCCCAAGCCTACAGCCCTTAACTCTCCCACCCTCCCATGAGCAGCTCTTAGCCCCTTCCATTCTTGTCTGACAGCTAGAATTACACCCTGCAAAAATAACAGCTACTATAACAAGATGCTTTGTGTCTCTGCATCCAGCATGTAACTTTAACTCCCACTGGGGACTAAGGCTATGTCCACACATACATCATTATTTCAAAATAAGTTATTTCGAAATGACTTATTTTGAAATAAAGTCCTTATTTCCAAATAAATTAATTCAAATTAAGAAAATGTTAATTCGAATTAAGGGAAAGCCTGTTATTGAAACAGATGTTATTTCGAAATGGTTATTTTGAAATAAGGCCGTTTGGACATGTTTTGAAACAGTTGTTTCGAAACAATGGTGTTGTTTTGAAACAACATGTCCAAATGGTGTTATTTCAAAATAACCATTTCAAAATAACAGCCATTTCGAAATTCATGGGGTTTAAGCTGTTTCGAAATGACGGTTCTTATTTTGAAATGACAGAGCCTGTCATTTTGAAATAAGAAAACATTGTGTGGACATTCAGTTTTTTATTTTGAAACAACCAGTGTTGTTTTGAAATAAAAGACTTGTGTGGACATACCCTAAGACAGGTCTCGGACTGGGTACAACCTTCCCTCCAGGGACAGTTCATTCCCCAAATAGTGCATGGAGGCATTGACAGGGGAGTATTGTGGTAGCATCTAGAAGCACAGGTAGAGATCAGGGGCAGATGGGCACTGCACAGAGTGAAATGGTTCCTGCCTTGAAAAGCTTAGAAACTCAATAGTAAGGCTGGGAAAAGGAAGTAGGGGAAGCAGAAGCAGACAGAGGGGGAGCTGATTTCCCAAGGTCCTGCAGAAAGTCAATGGCAGGCTGGGAACAGAACGCAGGAGTCCTGTTCTTTGTCTGCTCTCTGATCCATTAGCCCTCATTGGACAGATCACATAAAGTGGGCCTTGTACACAGGGAGCACTGAGGTTTCACTTTTGCTCAGTGTGCATAGGAATTAATAAGCTGAAAGACCCCAAAGACTGAAGTTGTAGCCACCTCAGCCCAAAAGATAGGAACCCAGGGAGCAGAGGAAGAATAACCCTTCAATTTCACATGTCCCCTTTGCTGCCTAGGGTGACGTATCATTTACCATCGAGGAAGCAGACTTCTTTTTTCTGGAGAACATCAGTATTTCCCCTGACTACTACAATGAGAGTGACATCTGCTGCTCCGTGCCACCATGCACTTCCTACAGCATCCAGGCATTTGACAGGGTCTTTCTGCCGGTCTTCTATAGCCTGTTGTTCCCACTGGGGCTGTGTGGGAACTGCATGGTGATAGCTGTGCTGCTGCAGTGCAAGAGGCCCCTGGCTGGGACTGACGTATTCCTCCTCAACTTGGCACTCGCCGATGTCCTGCTGGTGGTGACGCTTCCCTTCTGGGCTGTGCAGGCTGTGCATGGTTGGATCTTCCGCACAGGCATCTGCAAGGTGGTTGGCTCCATCTTCAAGATCAATTTCTACTCCAGCATCTTCTTCCTGGTGTGCATCAGCTTTGATCGGTACCTCTCCATTGTCCATGCTGTGCACATGTACAAGAGGAGCAAGTCGCGGCTGCTGGTGGCCAGCTGCCTGATAGTATGGGCTGTCTGCATCCTCTTGACCATGCCAGATTTCCTGTACTTGGAAGTCAAGGAAGACCATCGTCTCAACATGACTTTGTGCTTCCACAACTTTAAAGTTGGCACTTCTCGACGCTGGAAAACTGCCCTGCGTGTCAGCTACCACATCCTGGGCTTCTTCCTGCCCCTGATGGCTATGGCATACTGTTACATCTGCATTGCCCACACTCTGCTGCGTTCCCAGGGCTTCCACAAGCACAAGGCCATGCGGGTCATCCTGATGGTGGTGGGCATCTTCTTCCTGTGCTGGACGCCCTACCACCTGGCCCTGCTGGTAAACACACTGGTTGACACACAGGTGCTGGGTCGGGACTGCAACAGGGAAAGCAACCTAGACATCGCCCTCTCCATTACTGCCAGCCTGGGTTACCTGCACTGCTGCCTCAACCCCGTGCTCTACGCCTTTATTGGCAGCAAGTTTCGCACCAAATTCCTGCAATTGCTGGGCCATGTGGGCTGTGTGAGCCGTGAGTTCCTGCGCAGACATCTCCCCACGCCAAGTCAGCGCAAGGACTCCACCTGGTCGGAGACCACTGAGGCCTCATACGTGGGGATCTAGTGGGAAGCTGTGGGTGCAGGGAGAGCCACTCCCAAGGGGACAGTAAGGGGAGATTGACTGGCAAGGGGGAGCCACTCCTGAGGGGGGCAGGGAAGGGGAGCTGGAGGTGCAGGGGGCAAGCACACCCCAAGGGGGTGGGGAAGGGGCAATAGAACAGAAAGGGGTGACTGCTCTGGAGATGGGAGCAGTTATAGGAATCATAAGACCTTAATAGTCACTGATGCCTTCATCCTGTAGGACTTCCCCCTTCTTCACACCAGGGGACTCAGGACTGGGGAACATTTGGAGCAGGTGCTAGAGTTGCAGCCAGACACAGCCACCTGTATGACCAGCTTCCGGCACAGCTCAGCATGAGCAGAAGTGCAGGAGCTGAAGGCCTTGGGACCACTGCCAGCATGGCGCCTCTGTGGGTTGTAGGTGCAGGATCAGAGGCGGCACCCCTGGTTTTCCCTCAGGCTGTGGGTCTGTCTGTGCCTTCCCCTATGACAGTTACCAGGGGCGATATATAGAACCATGTCACTCAATCCAGCAGAATTGGTGTTTTCTTCATGAGGACAGAGTCTGGCTGGACCAGATGGAATCAGGTCCTGCCCCATGGCCAACACAGGCTGCAGACAGCAAGCGTCTTGCTGAGCTCCCTGAAATGTTGACTTTCAACCCAGGGCCTCTTCCCCGCTCACTGCATCTGACACCTACAGAAACCTACCCTGCTATAGGGTTGTGATGAGCTGCTCTAGGAGTCTGATCATGGCTCCTTTACGCTAGCCACTGTACAAACACACCTCTGTGAGTCCCAGCCCTTCCCAGAGACTCATACCTCTAGCCCTACCTCCCTCCACCTTCACACACACTCTCCAGGTGGAGTACCATGCCTACCCCCAAACACACTCACTTCCCCCAACTCACACTGCCCCTGGACACACACCCCATGCCCCACATTGCCAGCCAGTGCCACAGCACCTGTTATGTTACTCCATCCTATCTTTCTGAAAGAATAGCCCTCATGTTTGTGTAGCCACCAACATCTGAGAACTCTGCCCCAGCCAGAGCCTTTCTGCCTTAATGGGTAAGTGAAGTATCTTGTTCCCTAGGCACACTGACCATTACTTGGAGCACATGTCAGACCATTGTCCCTTCCCTAGCTGTGCTGAGTGTTACTCAGAGCACACCAGACTATTGCCCTTCCCTTCTCTGGCCTTTGCCCCAGCCCAGGGGCAGGCCCAGCAGGACTGTGACTGGAAGCACCAACCTTTACTACTGTTTCTGGCTGCAGTAAGCGCATTTCATTAAAAAATGCTGACAGGCTTAGTTCAGTCTATGCTGAGATGGTGACACCTGCTGCCCTCTCTTCTCCATGGGCAACATGCCCAGTCCTAGGATGGCTGCTCAGTGGAAGGGACAGACTCACTTTGCCAGTCGGTGCAAGGTTCTCCTACTGGGGCCGGCGCCAGAAATGGCCAGGATTCTCCAGGATGTGGTGGTACTCCAGGACAAGTGAATGCAGACACAGCAGCAATGTAAGAATAGTACCATTAGAAACTTGGCAACCATCCAAAGCCCAGCACGGTCCCCTCTCCTCTCATATTGTAGCTCTTTGGGGCACTTGCTCCTGCTTAAAGGTTATTTCATATGACTATGATTTCATTGCACTTTCACAGAAGTTTATATTCCCTTGTGCTTTTGATTCCTAATAAAAATGAACCCCCATTTCAATCAGACAGCGAGTGTTCATCTTCTAAAATGCCTTCACCAGCAGCCTGGGCTGAACACTGTGAAAAGCTGCGGTCTCTGCACTGCATTCAGGCAGGAAGGGGTGAGCTACCTAACTTCTCATTTACACTCTGTGACAGTAAATTCTGGGGGCATTACAGAGATTGGCGTTTGCATGCCCCACCCATGTGTGCCTCCAGAATAAAAACCCTTGTGCCTCACTATGTGCCAGACCTCCCTGCACCATAAGCACCAGCAGCCCACGGAGCTTTGTCTCTGCCTGCACTCCCAGCATGATAATAGGAGCAATGCTGAGCTGTGGTGTCAGTGGTGGGCACTTTAGCCAAGCAGAGTTTTTTGGCACTTTTAAATACTGCCAGTCTATCCCTCCAGATCTGTTAGAACCGACCTTGTAAGCTACCCTTCTCTGTATATTTACAGCCTACATGTTATATTTTCCATGTCATTTATCTGACAAAGCAGGATTGTGCCCACGAAAGCTCATGTGATAAACAAATGTTACTCTTTAGAAGTACCAGAGGACTCCTTGTTTGTTTTGCTGAACTAGATTGACACAGCTATCTCTCTGGAACTTTACCCAAGGAAATTAGAAGGAGCAGTGACCCCAAGATCCAGCTTGACTCCCCAGTTCTTCCCCTGCTCAGAATCCAGCACAGCTTCTGTTCCCAGATTGCTCTGGAAGAGTCAGCAACAGACAGGATTAGCCCCAGTGTTAGGCTCCTCCATGGCAGGCAAGGATCAGAGACAGGCTGGGACAGGAGCTGCATCTTCTGGGCAGTGTCATGCTCTGCTGTTCATTGTTATTTATTCTTTCTTGGGCTCACATAGTGCTCTGCAAAAAGAGGAAACCACTGGCCGCTCCAGAAAGGTTTCAGTCCATCAGCACATCTGTGTGTGTCTGCACATATCACAGTGCAGTGTTGCTAGGCATGCCTTGAGACTCAAAGCCGCAACCAACCTCAGGGAAGGGGCCCAGTAGAACCGCAGCCGTTGTTAGTTAACAGCAGAAACGTTATAGTTTGTCTCAGGTTCTTAATGTAACTTAGATAGCTTCACAAAAAAATCACAAAACAAACCACTGGGCAGCATGACTGGAGGCAAGGGCAGGGTGTGTGGGGGCAGATAGGACCCTGGGCTGAAAGACACAGTGAGGTAAGACTGAGCAGGTTCTCTAGGGAGGGAGATCAGTGAGGCACAGGACCCAAAGATGAGGGGCAGGTGGGATGTAGGGTCCATGGGGCACAGAGACAAGTTGAGGGAAGGGGGCAGGGTCCCTATGACATGTTCCCCTCTCTGTGGCCAAGAGGGACCACAGGGAGCTGGTAGAGAAGCTGGGGGGGGGGCAAGCTGATGTATGGAGAGGAGCTCTGGGAACCCTCTTCCCCAACCACAAATATTAGTGCTGCCCTCTGCAGCATCAGCTTATGAGCTGTGGCAGACATTCCATAGCATGGTAGGGGCAACAAGAGCAACCCAGCCTGAGCGTCAGCCTTGGAAGGCAAGGCAATGGGGCTTGACCATCAGGAGGGTGGCAGAACGAGACAGTACTCAAGCACCTACAAGTCTGCCACTCTTTATGAGCAAGGTGAGCTGCTAGAAGGTATTCTGCAAATGGATGTAACATGGCTATCATTATCATGCATGCACTAATCGGCTGCCCACTCCAGCCACAACAGGCTATCCTTCACCAGTGTGTCTGAGATATCACTGCTGCCTTTTCCTCCCACTGCTCAACAAACTAGTGTTGTTTTAGTGAAAGCAGTGTGAATTTCAGAAAGACACTATCACTGCTGCCTTTTCCTCCCACTGCTGACACCTGAGAGGCAGAAGCAAGTTTGGAGGTGGGGTGGGAGGGGATGATGACCCCGCATTGCTTCAGAGATTAGCTCTGAAACAAGAACCAGTGAGCGCAGAGAACAGGACACAGCAGCACACAGCAAGGAGAGCAAAGACTGCACACACAGCCTGGAACAGCTGGAGGAAAAGCAAGTGTAAGAGAGACCTGACATCCCACCTAGAGCAAGGCCATAATTTCCCCTAGAGGCCAGGGAGTAGCTGCAGTTCATTGTGCATTTGGGACACATGCACCACTTGAACACTAGCAGAATACAAACTTAGCAATGGTGAAAGAGGCAACAAAGGGCAGGGAGATGGTTGGGTGGGTACCTTATCCCAGTACCTACTGAGTTCACCTAATATAAGGTCCAACTCAGAAAATATTGACGTACATAAGCAGCATCCATAAAAGATCCAATCTTGCCAAACTCACTGCAACTTCCTCATGTCTGAGCATCAATCCCAAAGGGGCCTTTCCACCAGTCCTCAGTGAGTCATCCCACCAAAGTCACCATGCCTCTGAGATGTTCTCCTGCAGTCTGGTCTGGTATGTCACCTAGCCCCTGCCTTACCTTGCCTTGCTAAGTGGCCCCCACTCCTGGGTCAGTTCACACCAGCCTCCTGTACATAATTGGTCACAGGCAATGGATGTGAACTCATTAGCCAATAATGGGGTGGTCCCCCAGCAAGCACCCCGAACACCAGTTGCAATCCTGGGAAAGTTCATTTTGTTGGGATCGTGACTCTTCCTGATCACTGCAAGCTTATTTACTCTTGTCCATCAATTTAAAAAGGAACTGATGAACTTAGCCTTAGCACTAAATCAGCCATTCACACTTTTATTCTCTGTCCAAAATTCACACTGTTTTGGCTAAAACAATACTAGTTTGTTGATTAGGGCACAATTTTAAGTGAGTATGTAGCAAATCAATGCAGAATCAGAAAAATCAATCCATCAAGGCATTTATCACAGTCATATAAAGGTAACCACATTCTAAACTAAAATTCACGGTTACAGTCTATATCTAGCTTGCTACAGTCTCTGGCTACTGACGGTTTCTTTGCAGCCAAACCCTACTGTCGTGTCTGGATTCAGGGGATAATTGATGATACTATTTCATGCCCATATTTCATACTTGCAATAAGCCATATGAGATATGCCATATTTGGTATCAATGGAAAGATTACAATTTGCTAGGAATGGTTTATATGTAGATGTCATATCTGTATTAGAAGTTATAAATATGATTGTTATATCTGCGATGCAACATATTTGATTCTGGGAAACTCCCCAGAATTGAATGTCTACAACCATTGTTTCCTTAACGGCCCATTAAGGAAGCTCACAAGTATAGTAGACCCAGAGAGAAACCCACTGAACCACTAGGACTTGATCTAACTCAACTCTATTTTGCTTTATAAATAATGCCATACAGATTGGGGAAGGCCAGAAGTGACATAAGCACCTGCACCCAACCTCATTTTGTCTTCAGCCAACACCCTTCTGGATATATTCTTGCGCAACTGAACAAAGGACTGAGGCCACCCCCCCGCACCCATGTACTGGGTGCACACTAGACAAGCCTACAAACTCCAAATGCTTCTAAGGATGTGCTTTACATGGCCTTTTAATATTAGTATGTATGGGTATGTCCACACAGGCTTCTTATTTCGAAACAACAGAGGTTGTTTCGAAATAAGAAGTGGCATGTCCACACGACACACCGTTATTTCAAAACAACAGGACCCGTTGTTTCGAAATAACAGCTGTTATTTCAAAACCATTAAGCCTTGCATCTAATTGAAATAGCCGTTGTTTCGAACTGGTTGTTTCGAAACAACAGCGTTCAGACATGTTGTTTCGAAACAACTGTTTCGAAACATGTCTGAATGACCTTGTTTTGAAATAGCCATTTCAAAACAACGTCTATTTCAATTAGATGCAAGGCTTTCCCTTAATTCGAATTAACAAACTATTAATTCAAATTAACTTATTTCGAAATAAGGACTTTATTTCAAAATAACTCATTTTGAAATGGGTTATTTCGAAATAATGATGCATGTGTGGACATAACCTATGTGATTTACTTTATTCCTTTAACATCTTTCCTGTTTTGTTTCTTTTTTTAAAATACATCTTTAGTTACTAAAGTATTGATTGGCAGCATGGTATTCTGGGTAAGATCTTAACTTATATTGTTCGGTGTAATGTGGCTGGCCCTTTGGGGTCAGGAGAAACTATTTTGGGTAAAAAGCTTGGAATTCTAAGTAACTTATCTGTTTACCAAACCCAGTGGTTGTTTGGGGACCAATGGCTGAAATGCAGTAAAGGGGTGTGAACTGGGCCTCCTGGGATAACCTTCTGAATGTGCCTAAATCAGGGCAAGCTGCAAAACCTCCACACCCCCAAACCACTGACAGGTGGTACTTAAACCAGTCTCCCAGTCAGTAACAAAACGTGCTTCTGATTCCCCACTCTGGTTATCCGCAAGCATAGCAAAATAGAAACGTCTTCCTTTATGCACACCAGTTCCTATGGTCCTCTATAGCCCTTGGGTCTCTTAAAGAAATAGGTTCTCCTGACCCCAAAGGGCCAGCCACATCACCCAGAACAATGTAGGCTTATATCTTACCCAAAATACCAAGCTGCCAGCCAATGCTTTGGTAACTACAACTAAAGATTTAATATAAAAGAAGAGAAACAAAATATGAGAGATGTTAAAGGGTCAAAGTGAATCACATACATACAAATGATTTAGAGTCCATAGAAAGCAAGTCCTTGAAGAATTTGAAGATTGCAGGTTAGTCCAATTCCTCTGGTAGATGCCCAGCACCTGGGTGGGTCCAGGGCATCCCAAGAGGGGTGTGGGGCCCCTGGCTAATTGCCTTGTGCGGGGTCCCCACTCACTTCCCTGGCACTGGGGGGCTGGGTTGGCCAGCCCAGGGCAGGGGCAGGCCCCTGCGTTGGCCGTCCCATGCCAGGAACCATGCGAGCCAGCCAAAAGGGTTGCCTAGTTCAGTGCTGCCAGTTTACCCTCACCCCAGCCATGTGTGCTGCTCTTGGCTCTGCACCAGAGCAGTGGCAGAAGGCGGAACGTAGCATGGCTGGGCAGGGGAGTAGCAATACCAGCTCTGCACTGCCTCTCGCCCCCTCCCCGCTGCTCTGGCACAGAGCCCAGAGCAGCGAACATGGTGCGGGGGAGTGGCTAGACTGGCAGCTCTGAATCGGGCCGCCCTTTTGGCCAGCTTGCCCGGTCCCTAGCCTGGAGGGGGCAGCAGTGCAGGTCCCTGTGTGGCTGCCCCACTCACCCTACCCTAGGGACAGTCCTGGGTGGGTCTCAGTCCTTTTTTCAGTCCCAGAAGAATAGTTCCAGAGGAGGGCGTTGGTTGCAGACAGACAGAAGACTGAAGACAAAATGGAGATGGGGCCACTGCCTTTTATCACCTCTACTTTCCCCATATACTGAGAGTCCTTGCCAAATCAAAATGGAGTTGAGTCACATGGTCTGCCTGGGTGACTCATCAATTAGGTTTTTTTCCTAGGGCCACAGTAGCTGGGAGTTCTCTTAATGGCCCATTAAGAGGACAATGGGTTTACAGCCACTGAGTCTGGGAATGCCTTAGAATCCAAAAACTTGGAACACAAGTAAAACAAATATATTCCTAACTTCTAATACAGAGAAGACACCTACATATACACCCTATAACCCTTCCTGGCAGATTACAACCTTTCTACTGGTACCAAACACGGCATATCACATATGAATTATTGCAAATATGCAATATTATTATGAAAGATAATCATAAACAGTCCCCTAGACCCTGACAGCATCACAAGGGGGTTGTGTATATTTTGTGGTGCTTTTTGATAACTAGTGTGGGGAATCAGAAACATGGTTTGTGGCTGATTAGGAGTCTGGCTTAACTTTCCCCCATCAGAGTTTTAGAAAGTCTGGCTCTCATGTTTGCAGCATGCCCTCATCTTTGCATATTCAGGTGACCAAGGTCACAGTTACTCACTATGCCTGTATTCACACAGCACTTTTGTTTCGAAACAACCCCGTTGTTTCGAAACAAAAAAAAACCATGTTCACACAACGCACAGTTGTTTCGAAACAAGGGGAAGCCCTTGTTTCAAAACAACTGTGTTGTTTCGAAACAAGTTAAACCCCATTTGGGGTCTAAACAAACTTGTTTCAAAACCCTTGTTTCAAAACAAGGCATGTGAACATGTTGTTTCGGAACAAAGTGTTCCGAAACAACATTGGCTCCTCAGCATCCTGGCCAGGGAACCCTCAGGACCTTGGCCAGGGTGCTGAGGGCTGTCCCTCAGCCCCATAAAGCGGATTGCAGCCCCAGAAAGGAGGCTGCAGCCACTGGCGGGGGGGTGAGCCACTGCGGGGTGGCTCAGCCCCCCGCCAGAGCTGCCCCCAACACCGCCCGCAGATCGGGGGCGCCGGTCTCAGCTCACAGCCTGGGCTGCCCCCCCATGTAGGGGGTGCAGCCTGGGCTGCCGGCTGTGCCTGGTGCCCCTGACCTGCTGGGGGTGTCAGGGGGGGCAGCCCAGGCTGCGGGCTGAGCCTGGCACCCCTGACCCGAGGGGGTGTCGGAGGGCAGCCCAGGCTGCTGGCTGAGCCCGGCGCCCCCGACCTGTGGGTGGTGTTGGGGGCAGCTCTGGCAGGGGGGCTGAGCCACCCCGCAGTGGCTCACCCCCCCGCCAGTGGCTGCAGCCCCCTTTCTGGGGCTGCAACCCACTTTATGGGGCCGAGGGACACACAACTCGTTTCGAAATAACCATTTGTGTGTGAATACAGCCTATATTGATAGGTACCAGTCTTATTAATTCCTTCAAGATGGAGACCTCTGGCAAAGAGCCCTAAACAGTTCAAAGTGTATTTTTTTTCTCTCTTTCAACCCCTCTTCCTTCCTCCTTGCTGTCAGGGGATTCATCCTGTTCAGAAAGGGTTAGTGATCATTTAGCTAGTCCATTGTTATGTATATTTCTTCTGGATGTGTGCTTGCAGCCCTGGTGGCCTGCCCCCACTTGAGCCATGTGAAATAATTCTGTGACATGTTACATATCTGTAACACATCAGGAATGATGCTGCCCTGGAAAAAGGTCTGGACCTGAGCCCCGCCCCTGAAACCAATTCAGGCACAATCTGGTGGCCCAGATGAGATCCTGCTGCTGTCAGCCAGCAGCCCAGCCCTGATCCCTGGCTGGAGACAGGGAGGGGTAAGGCAGCTGCCACCACAGAAGGCCAGCCTTCGTTCCCCAGCTTGGGCCTGAGCCGGATCAGCCTGCTGCTGCCACGAGGTACTCGGGACACATGTTCCCTGTGCTGAGCGCCAGCGACACCACTGGTACGCACATATGATGCTGCCAGAACCATGCTACCATAACAGTTGGTTACTTACCAGTAACTGTCCTTCTTCGAGATGGGCTGCTCACATACATTCAGTTACAGCTGCCTACGTGCCGCAGCACACAGTAACTGGGAAAGTCTTTAGCATTAGCCTGTCAGGTCAGGGCACATGGCCAACTCCTCCTCTGCGCTGCAACTGCAGCTATATAGGTGACCGTGACCCTGACCCTCCCAGTCCCATATACCTTTGCCAGCTCCATTAGCAGGGATGGTGGGAGGGGCCTGAATGTATGTGAGCAGCCCATCTCGAAAAAGGATGGTTACTGGTAAGTAACCAACTGTTCTCCTTCGAGAACTGCTCACATTATTCAGTTACAGGTGACTACTAATCATACCCGAGGATGGCAGGAGGAGTTACAGTCTACCACACTGAGTACAGCTCTGCCCAAACCAGCATTGTGTCTAGCCTATTGGGCAATGGTGTAGTGCATCGTGAAGATATGTATCGATGACCATGTAGCAGCCCTGCAGATCTCTTGGATTGGGACCTTGGCGAGGAAGGCCGTAGAAGACACCTGAGCCCTAGTAGTGTGGGCTTCCACAGTTTCCTAGAGAGGCATGTTTGACCTTCCGTAGCAGTCTTTGATGCAGTTTACAATCCATTTGGAGATGCACTGAGAGGACACTGGGGAACTTCTCATGCATTCAGCAACCGCCACAAACAACTGGGAGGTCTTATGCTCAATACAAGTTAAGAGCTCTCTCTCCTCACATCTAAGATGTGCCACCATCTCTGGTTTTCTGTGACGTGGGGTTGGGATAGAAAACCGGCAGGCAAATTTCTTGGTTTATGTGGAAGGGGGTGG
Source organism: Podocnemis expansa (assembly GCA_007922195.1). Lineage (NCBI taxonomy): Eukaryota > Metazoa > Chordata > Testudines > Podocnemididae > Podocnemis > Podocnemis expansa. The sequence goes on from ML682042.1 coordinate 330,930, forward strand.
CCACTTTGGGTAGAAAGGAAGGGTGGTGATGGAGGATCACCTTGTCCGGAAAAAACGTCATATATGGGGGTTCGGAGGAAAGAGCTCGCTACTCTGAAACCCTTCTAGTCAAGGTGATTGCTACTAAGAAATCCACCTTCCATGACAAAACTAGTAGGGTGGCTGAATCCAAGGGTTCATATGGTGGATCTGTTAATGCCTGGAGCACAACATTCAGATCCCACTGAAGGGTGGGCTTACGAGGGTGGGGAAAGACCTTTTCCACCCCTTTCAGGAACCTGTGAGATATGGGGTGTGAAAAGACTGGGGCCCATCTATCTTTTGGTGAAGGGCCAAAATTGCCACTAAGTGGACTATCAGTGAGGACAGGGACAGGCCTTTTTCTCTAAGGTCTAGAAGAAAGTCCAGAATTGCATGGATTGGTGCTGAGATAGGGTCTATGCCTTTGTCATGGGACCAAGTGGAGAAGCTTTTCCATTTGGCCGTGTATGTGGACCTGGTGGAATTTTTTCTGCTACCAACCAGGACCTTCTTAACCCTGTCCAAGCAGCACCTCGCTTGGTCGCTGAGCTGGAGAGCATCCAGCCTGTCAGGTGTAGGAGGCCTGGGTTTGGGTGTCGAAGGCACCCCGAGTCCTGTGTTAGGAGATCCGCCCACTGAGGGAGGCGGAGCGGGGTCTTTATGGACAAGTCCTGCAGGAGCAGGAACCAGTGTTGGCTGGATCAGTCCGGAACTATCAGAATGATGTGTGGTCCATCCACAAGGACCTTCAGTAGCCTTCTGCGGATCAGGGGAATTGGCGGGAAGGCATACATCAGGTCCCCAGACCAACTGAGGAAGAAGGCGTCGCTGAGTGAACCCTCCTCCCAACCCTGGAGGAAACAGAACTGGAGGCATTTGAGGTTCTGTTTCATGGCAAAAACATCCACCTGGGGAGGTCCCCATATGTCTGTCAACAGGGAAAATACCTTGTTGTGAAGGGACCACTTGTGGTTCACTAAGGTTTTCCTGCTGAGTGAGTCTGCTAAGCCGTTGTCTAACCCCGGTAGATGGAGGCAACTGGCGTAAAGTGGTGATCTATCACCAGTTGCCCAAGTTTGTACGCCTCCTCGCACAGGGCCAAGGAGCGTACCCCCCCTCCCCTTGCCGGTTGGTGTAGAACTTGGCCGTTGTATTGTCCGTCAGGACCTGGACTGTTCTGCTGTGAATTTTTTGAGGAAGGTCATGCAGGCCAGTATGATGGCCTGTAGTTCCTTCACATTTATGTGGAGGTGTTTGTCCTCAGGGGTCCAGAGACCCTATGTGGAGAAGCCCCCAGACAGATGGGCTCCCCAATCTGAGTCCGAAGCGTCAGTTATTAGAGTCACTGAGGGCTTGGACTCCCTGAACGGAATATTCCCCATCGCGAAGCGGGGGTCCCTCCAAATTTGGAGGGACTCCAGGGCATGCTGGGGAACTGAGAGTACCTTGTCTAGACTGTCTCTCCATGGCTGGAACATCATGGAGAACCAGCGCTGGAAGGGTCTCATCCTCAAGCGTGTTGTCCAGATTACTGAGGTGGCTGCCGCCATGTGGCCTAGAAGCTGCATGCACCTGTGAGCTGTGGTTAGACCCGACACTTGTAGTTCCATAATGATGGTGCAGATGGACCGAAATCTTGACAGGACAAGGACGCCGTGCCTTGTCGGGTGTTTAGTCACTCAATGATTTCTATGTCCTGAGTGGGGTGGAGCTTTGACTTCTCTGTGTTTATGCAGAGACTGAGGAATCTGCAAAGCTTCACCACCAGTTTGACGTGATGTTGTACTTGGCAGCTTGACTTCCCTACTATAAGCCAATCATCTAGGTAGAGGTAGATTTTGATGCCCCTCCTGTGTAGGAATGCTGCGACCACTGCCACACGTTTTGTAAACACCCTGGGAGCCAGCAATAGCCAGAAGGAAAGAGCAGTGAACTGATAGGCTGTATTCACACACAGATGGTTATTTCGAAACAAGTTGTGTTGAAACAACTTGTTTTGAAATAACGCCTTATTTCGAAATGACTTAATTCGAATTAGCAAAAAGTCATTTCGAAATAGGGAAAAAAGCGGGAAATGGAATAGCAGGTTCACAGTGTGAACATGCTATTTCGTTACGTGCTTCAGGGGGCTGCAGCCCCCTTGGGGGTGAGCCACTGGTGGCTCACCCTGCAGCCCCAGAAAGGG